>CM067315.1:1524733-1707233 GCA_034231615.1 Meghimatium bilineatum | reverse complement strand
TGTTTTCATATTTAACCCCTTCCCCTATATCAACAGCTGTCAAGAATTCATCGACCCCCATTCATGCTTAATTATGTCCAAAGAAATGTTAGCCCCCCCCAACCCCCATTAAAAAAAAGCTAATTCCGAAAAAGTACATAAAATTGCACAAGATTTTATTTTTAAAACGAAAAAATTATTTTATTTCAAATAATTTAATTGGTGTATTAAAATAGAATTGTTGACGTCAACTTTAATCATACCTTCTGTCAACTGCTGTCAAATGTTTTTCAGCCCTTGCACTCCTTAAATGTTGATGTAAATTATGGACAGCACGTAGGCCATTGACAAAACCCAAATAACATCCACATGCGGAGTCACAACGTAATAAAACCCACATACCATCCACATGTGGAGTCAGAACGTAACAAAACCCACATACCTTCCACATGTGGAGTCACAACGTAATAAAATTCTGGACGTACACACTTACTAAGCGAGGATTATATACTTAAATCGAAACAAGTTTCACAGGTAGTTTCCAAGTATATATAATTGTCCAGAAAGTCAGGTAGTGGTTCTCAACCTTTTCGAGTAATGATCCCCTGTGTTAACACTGTTTGTCTTGGTCCGTCTGTGACTAAGAAAGCTTGTCAACTTTCATTTTATGGCGTATATTTCTTTTATTTCATTCGTCTAGAAGCTACTGCCGATTAGTTGGATGTAGTCCGGAGGTGGGAGTGTTCTATTCCATTGTTTTATAGTCTCGCTGCGATATCTGTGGTTGTCGGTCTAACATATCCAACTTCATTACGAAGGCTTACCTTCTTCTTCATCTGCATTTTCTCTTCAGTAAACAACATGAAAATACACGGGTGATTTTTCACAACCTAGCAAGCGTGAAATACTTTCTGGTATCAGTCAAGTAGCTTCATATAGGGTTAGCACGTTTCGGTTGGTCTAGGCCCTAATGCTCTTTAGGCTACCCTGAACTGTATCAGCTATAATGCTCTTTAGGCTACCCTGGTCTGTATCAACTATAATGCTCTTTAGGCTACCCTGACATGTATCAACTATAATACTCTAAGCTACCATGGTCCAGTATTAGCTATAATGCTCTAATCTACTCTGTCCTGTATCAGCTGTATAGAAAAAAATGGTAGCGTATCTAATTTAGGACGTAGCCATCAACCCATTTATTTTTTGGACTTAGTGTTTTCTAGGCAATACAAATGCGTTCAGTAGTTTGCCATTGCTTTCTGGACGGTAGAATGCACAATTGCTTGTGGCGGGGATCGAATTTGGTACATTAGCCGTCACAGACTTGTTCTGTATTACAACGCCACAATGCCTTATAGAGGCTTAATATAATAATAATTTTTTTAATTATCGTCCAAATTGTTCCGTTTTATTTTACCCAGACATGTCTGTACATAACCCCCCACCACCTAATATCCCAATGTTTCTTTCTTTGTGACCCTTCAACAATCAACCTGTGGTCACCGGGTATATAAAGACAACATTGAGAACCGCTGTTGAAGCCATGATTTTCTGATTTCCAGTCTGGCATGTGTTTACTTTACTTAATCAGGACTTCTCTAACTGGTTCGTTAACTTCACTTCTGGTACACAAACATACAGATAATGGCTTCATAATTTTTAATTTAATGAATTTGTATGTTCTTGTGTCCGTTATGTAGTCTGTACGCACGTGTAGATGTATGTGCCTGTATATATCTATGTATGCAATATATATATATATATATATATATAATTTGTGCAGTATTTGTAGTAATAATAGCTATCCATTTGAGAAATGAAATATATACTGTGTAATATGTCCTTGTCAGTAGATGTGAGAAATAGAGTTCTGCAATCCTATACTAACATTTGGGAGAGAGTCTTGGACAATAAACAAACTGGAAAGTGGAAAATTAGAGGCAACAGAGATGTGGTTCTATAGAAGCATGATGGGAATGTCATGGACTGCCAGAAAATCTAATGTGGAGGTGTTGAAAGAGTCAAATGCGAAACGGACCTTAATCAACAATATAAGAAAAAGACAATCTTCATTGTTTGGCCACTTCATGAGACAGGCAGGTTTGGAGAACATAGTAACAGCAGGCAAGATTAAAGGGTACAGAGACTGAGGGTGACAACGTGAGAAAATATTATTTTGACAACCTGGCACTGCAGGGAAACAACAACGATCGTGATACATAATACTGGAGACATAGAGCTGTGGAGAGCCATGATCGTCTACGCCAGCCGGCGTGGCACCTGATGATGATCCATCATAAATGATAATGACAACAGTACAGGCTTGTTTTGATGTATCTCTCCAGCGGCTCTCAATCTGTTCCAGTCGACTCCTTTCTCATATTGTTGTTGATTGTCCATCACACGGTGATCGTTAGTTACATTCACATTTGAAATTTAATGAATGTCCGTGACTATGAGGTCGTAGATAAGCCATATTCTGGCTGTAAATGTCATTGGGCAGTTTGGACAAGGAATGACCACTGTAGATCGTTATTGATCTACAAGTGACTATCTAGTTGCTCCCCGCTATTCAACTTCTGCATTTCTCTTCTTTTCACAAGTTGCTGCCCTTTTATTACTGTAGAGTCCTTTTAAGGATAAAGGCATGTTACATTTCGCACGTCTTCCCCCCCCCCCCCAATTTAGATCTCAATTTAACCTCACCCCTCTGTTACATCCACGTTACAATCCCGGGACACTACATGTCAAACTGAGGTGGTAAAAACATGTTTTACTGTTTTCGTTAGAAAAAAATTTCCATAAGGACGTCGCAAATTAACCGTGGCTATCAAAATAATTTGTATTTGGAACAATAAATTATAAATTATTTTACGATTTCTTGTAAACATGCGTATACTTGCAATTCATGAGACAGGCAGGTTTAAAGAACATTGCCACAACAGGCAAAATTGAAGGCAACAGAGGCAGAGGGCGACAACGTGAGAAAATATTAGACAGTTTGACAACCTGGCACGGCAAGAAAACAACAACGACTTTGATACATAATACTGTGGACAGAGAGCTGTGGAGAGCCATGACCGCGCCTACGCCACCCGGCATGGCACCTGATGATGATGATGTTACTTGCAATACTAAAGCAATCATGCCATTAGTGCACTCAATTTTCTAATCTCTTCGGACTCCCTGTGACGTTACATGAAGCCTCGCCCCCCCCTCCCGGTTTGGAAACCACTGCGCGAAGTGTGTGAAGAGATTGGCAGGAAATACAAATCTGTCTTAATACCTATATTCTAAAATACCATATTATGTTTGTGGAAGGTATAGCCAAACTGGCTCATCTGTGCTTGCATGTCTACTCTTTCAGGATAACCTTTACTTCTATGTTGTTGTTTTTTAAATTTGAGAAATTCTAGTAAAACAAAATTCTAATAAAACAAAATTATAGTAAAACAAAGTTCTAATAAAACATTCACTGTTCATTTAAAACAATGTTCAAGTGCAACACAATTCACGTTAAGCAAAGATTAAGTAGAACAAAGTTCTAGTAAAACAAAGATTAAGTAGAACAAAGTTCTAGTAAAACAAAGATTAAGTAGAACAAAGTTCGAGTAAAACAAAGATTAAGTAGAACAGAGTTCTAGTAAAACAAAGATTAAGTAGAACAGAGTTCTAGTAAAACAAAGATTAAGTAGAACAAAGTTCTAGTAAAACAAAGATTAAGTAGAACAAAGTTCTAGTAAAACAAAGATTAAGTAGAACAAAGTTCTAGTAAAACAAAGATTAAGTAGAACAAAGTTCTAGTAAAACAAAGATTAAGTATATGTTTTTGTTGCTTAAATTTTTTAATTAAATATTTGTAATTGATATATAATTTGTACATATTCTCTCCATCGTTATCTTCCTCTTCTTCTTTCATTTCGCTTTATAACCCTTTAAGCCTTGCAGTGACAGGGGTAGAAGAGTTCTCTGGAGATGACTTTTTTGTGTGCTTCATATATGTTTGATTTCGTTGATTATTTTATTTCTGTAATCCATCGTTCGTATGTTCTGTCCGTGGATTTGTACCCATCGTTCGTATGTTCTGTCCGTGGCGTTGTATCCATCGTGTCTGTAATGGCAATACTTGTACTCTGTGTCATTTGTTGTGTAATTTCTACATCAGCTTTTAATATTTACTAACATTTGTCTTTTTTATTTATGCAATGAATACGGCGCAATAACGATACTACTTTTATGGTGCTATAATGATACTACTTTTATGGTGCTATAATGATACTACTTTTACGGTGCTATAATGATACTACTTTTACGGTGCTATAATGATACTACTTTTACGGTGCTATAATTATACCGCTTTAATAGTGCTATAACGTTACAACTTTTACGAAACTGAAACAGACTCAGCTCCTATGAGGAGCAATCTGAGTGCATTGACGTCATTTGCAACCGGTTGTTTTTCAGAAATTTTACCGCGTGAATTAACTTTTAATTAATATTTTGCAATAATCAAATACCATTTTCAGTGGATGCTATTCTGGCCGTCTGGATGAATCAAATGCAACCAGGAATACATTATACATCATCTGGTCTAATTTATGAAGGTCATTCTTGTCCATTATAATTGAAAACAGATGCAATAGAAGTCTGCTGGATTCAGAGTTGTGAAGGCACGTGATCTTCATTCTAATGCTTGCACTCCAGGGATATTTAGACGAGTTCCTCTGACTAGTCAAGCTGGGATTTACCCCGCTTTCACACACTGACACCCAGTCTGGCTTCTATCGATGCACCAGAAATTTTTTCAGAGCTTGACAATCTCCCACACACGAGAGACTGAGTGCGTTAATTAAGAAAATTTAGAAAATGTATATTTCTTTCGTTTATCTATTTGTTTATTTCTTTTTTAAGATGTATCCTGTGTTTCCTTATTTTACTTTTTTATAGTTTTGTCTCAATAATATTTACAAATTTCTTTCTCAACAAAATCTATCTGTTTCTCTCGTGTGATGTTCTTTATTTTTTATTTCTATCGCCTTTCGATTATAACATCATTCTGTTCTCGCATGTGCATTCTAAAAATTGTTATTCCACCTGTCCGTTTTTATACTGGATTATTCCAGCCATCTGTTTCAATAATTGATTAGTTCACTCTTCTGTTTCAATAAGTAATTAGTTCACCCTTCTGTTTCAGTAATTGGTTAGTTGATCAGTTTGTTTTAATAATTAATTATTTCATCCTTCTGTTTCATTAATTGATTAGTTCAAACTTCTGTTTCAATAATTGATTAATTCATCCTTCTTTTTCAATAATTGATTAGTTCATCGTTTTGTTTCAATAATTGATTAATTCACCCATTTGTTGTAATGATTAATTAGTTCATCTTTCTGTTTCAATAATTGATTAGTTCACACTTGTTTCAATAATTGATTAGTTCAAACTTCTGTTTCAATAATTGATTAGTTCAAACTTCTGTTTCAATAATTGATTAGTTCAAACTTCTGTTTCAATAATTGATTAGTTCAAACTTCCGTTAACATTAATATTTGATTCATTTTGATTGATATGTGTAGGTTAGAATAGTATTTTTCCCTGATCAACAGCATTCTAAGGGGTGATGTTCCCAGCAGTATGCCCTCTGTATATTTACTTTACCGGATCAACTGGTACCCATTTTTTAAATTCTGGAATAACCTAGGCACTGTTTCTGATTGTACAAGTCGAACCTTGGATCACTCGTCTAGGAAGCCGTGCACTTGCCACTGAACTACTGCTACTCCCTATCTATTTATATATTCTTCAGCGTTCATTATCAAACTCCCGCTGGATATCTCTTGTAGCAGAGCCATGGTCATATTAAATTTCCAGCAGGATGTACTGCAGAGATTGGAAATGCGTTGTGTCACCGTTTTATTTGCGCCAATTTCCCGACACATCCGTCGTCGGTGGAATCTATTTGTATAATTACTTATATACAGTCAAATTCAATTATAACAGCTCGGTCGGGAGTAATGAGATATATATGCAATAACAGACATTCACTATACGCAGTACAGACAACATATGTATGTAATAACAGACATTCACTATACGCAGTACAGACAACATATGTATGTAATAACAGACATTCGCTTTACGCATTACAGACAACATATGTATGTAATAACAGACATTAGCTTTACGCATTACAGACAACATATGTATGTAATAACAGACATTTGCTTTACGTATTACAGACAACATATGTATGTAATAACAGACATTTGCTTTACGCATTACAGACAACATATGTATGTAATAACAGACATTTGCTTTACGCAGTACAGACAACATATGTATGTAATAACAGACATTTGCTTTACGAAGGACACATACAATATATGTATGTAATAACAGACATTCGCTGTACGCAGTACAGAAAATATAGAATAAATATAATTGGGGATTTTGAAAAGCGTTGTTATATATGAACATTTGTTGTTGCTTGATTGTTTGAGAACCCCAGGAATTGCGAGCGATTAGCTCTTATTTCCTATGTGCAGTGGGGGTGGATTTTCTGAGCTTTATTTCATACCCAGGAGACTTCAGATTTCGGCTTAGTACAATTCCTATTGAAGGAGCCTTCTACTTCAACTCCGTGCCATCAACCACAGCATTGCCCACCAATGTGTCTGTTTTTTCGTTACCTCTTGACCTCCCGCATGACTAGTCCAGGATATCCATTTAATACTTCAGACAACCGAGTTATTCAGTAACATGACCCCAATCCTTTCTTAACATGCTCCTTTTTATCTTCCACCGCAATCGAAGAGCATGACTGCGTGAGTGGACATTTGTCACCAACCAAGAATAGGTATAATATCTTGTACAGATTATATATAGAAAGAGATAACAGATCAAGTGGTTTGGCCACATTATGAGAATGCATCAGGAAAAGTTGCCCGTACAAGCATATAACCAAATGAGATCAGAGTACAAAGCCAGAGGAAGACCACGGAAAAGATGGATACAAAACACCAGGGACATCCTGAACAGACACAGTCATAGCACAGCCGAGGCCACACATCTGGTTTTAGAACGCAAGCTCGAGCTCCAATCACCCCTACGCTTAACGACAAGAGTGGATCACAAACCACCTGGGGAAAGACAATAGACAATAGACCACTGCTGCAGTCGTAGCTTCTATTTGAATCTTCGTTGACTCTGTTGTAGTTGAGAAAGCAGACGATTTTTCAAGTACTTTTTTCCATTCTTATAGACAATAAAACCCCATCCTCAGTCGTTGTAAACATATATTTAATGTGTGTTTCAGATACCTTAACAGTGATGCTAACATAGGATGAGGTGTACATGATTGCACCGATATTGGATCTCAACTAAAGGAAATGAGTTTACAGAAGCAGAAGGTGATAACACTGGTTAGTTCCTTGTTTCAAATACTCTTTAGGTTACATTTTACGACAGATAATAAAGTGGGTTAATTATGTCTCTGAAAAATGATTGTTTACTGTCATTAGATTAGAACATTCACTGATGATAAAGTCAACGACAAGTCTCTTTTCAAAGCGGATTTTTATTTAACTAAATTTGTCTGATGATAAAGATCAAATGGGAGTGGAGCTGGTAGTGCCTTCCACTCTTGTTTGTTTACTATTTAGTATAAGTGTCACGTTCTACTTTCCCAAAGGAGGAGTGTCTTTGAACTCCCACTCCTCCCTCCTTTCTCGATACCTCTTGTTTATCTATGACCTAGAATTAATTGTGTAAAACGTCAAATAACATAAAACGTAATTGTTCTTCGTGCCAATAGTTCATGCAATATCAATAAAATTGCTCTCATTTTCAATAGTTCAAGCAATATCAATAAAATTGCTCTCATTTTCAATAGTTCAAGAAATATCAATAAAATTCAGAAAATTACGTTGAATGCGTTGTGTCATTGTTTACAACATTGCTGCGATATCTACGACTCGGCTTGACACATCTGACTTCAGCATGACTTTGGGTCACTGACCCTATATGGGATGGGACAGCCAACTCCATCCCCTAACCTCCTTAGTCGCCTCTTACGACATGCATGGAAGGTAAACAGTGTTGCTATTCTTTGGTCCCCTTTCGGGCCGCGGCCTCACACGGGCGGTTGTTAAAACTACTACTGCTACTACTATTATTATTATTATTATTATTATTATTATTATTTTTACCCCTATCATTACTAACTCTACCAGTTCCGATACGACTACCACTACAGCAACTGTTAATGCTACTGCTTCTACTGGTGCAGTTACTACTGTTGCTACTGCAATTGCTGCTGTTACTATTACTACTTCTACAGCTACTACTGAGACCACTCCTAATACTGCAACTGCTACTACTACTACTACAGCAACTATTACTACTTTTCCTACTATTTTCCTACTATAACTTGGTAGTTGAAAAAATGGTTACTTCCTTCCGACTTTGGCCCGAGGGTCACATTATGTCCATCTATTGTGTAAGTAAATTTGAGAATTGTGCATGACTTATTATCGAATATTATTTATTTGAATCGAATTTTAATCAAATCAACATTTATTATATGCAAGAATTTATGGTGGCAGACCAGCTACTGGGATCGAACTAGAATCAAAGCAACGTGGATTATGGGCAAGCTATTGGGATCGGAGAGTTGAATCACATGATTGTGGATTATGGGTAAGAATTTATGACACCAATTACACTGATCGAATGTAATTCAAACCAAAGTTGATTACATGCAAGAAAATCTCATTATTACTCCTTCAAGAATGTGGTGTATATCTATTTTGAAATGTTAAGGATTCTAATGCGTTCTACAGACAGGCACGACTGCCACTGCTGGTTCACGGGAACTTGCAGAAGTGTATTGATTGTGTGCCAGACACAACAGTGAGGCATATAATTGTCATGATCGGCTGACAGAAAAATATCAATATTACTTGATAAGTGCATTGTTCAACAGAAAACAGACACACCACTCAAACGTTTGCAAATTTAATGATTTTGTGCGTTTTGTTTGTTAAAAAAAAACGGGAATAAAAAAATAGATAATGTTAGCAATTTCCTACATGTGATTTAGACATGCATTGCTGTTGTTACCGCACTTTTTTGTCTGCCTCCCACTTAGTTCCATAAGCTCGTCTTACTTGGGAGAAACTTAACATACAAACATATTTTTAATAGCAATCTATACAACAAACGAAGGCGGGTTTGTTTGTTCAATATTCAGTAATTTCAAGAGTTCTTGTATTCTTTTGTGTATTGAGAGATTTATGCAGCGCTCTACTTCGTGACAAGACCACAACTCTCAGCTGTATCCATTGCTTTGAAAACTCTCCACCATTCGTAGACGGATGTGTCGCGCCTTTGGCGAAAATAAAACGGTGACATCGGGCAATTTCATTCTCTGGGCTACATCCTGTTGGAAATCTAGTAGGAAGAATGTCATACTACAAGAACAATCCAGCGGAAGTTTCAGAATGAACGCTGAAGAAGAATGGTTAGTATGATTAGCCACCTGGGAGATCTTCCTTGTACATGGTGGTTAGTATGATTAGCCACCTGGGAGATCTTCCTTGTACATGGTGGTTAGTATGATTAGCCACCTGGGAGATCTTCCTTGTACATGGTGGTTAGTATGATTAGCCACCTGGGAGATCTTCCTTGTGCATGGTGGTTAGTATGATTAGCCACCTGGGAGATCTTCCTTGTACCTGGTGGTTAGTATGATTAGCCACCTGGGAGATCTTCCTTGTACATGGTGGTTAGTATGATTAGCCACCTGGGAGATCTTCCTTGTGCATGGTGGTTAGTATTAGCCACCTGGGAGATCTTCCTTGTGCATGGTGGTTAGTATGATTAGCCACCTGGGAGATCTTCCTTGTGCATGGTGGTTAGTATGATTAGCCACCTGGGAGATCTTCCTTGTACATGGTGGTTAGTATGATTAGCCACCTGGGAGATCTTCCTTGTACATGGTGGTTAGTATGATTAGCCACCTGGGAGTCCTGCATGAAAAGAGAGGCATCAAGCGATTTCTATCTTCAACGCTACTGACGAGTGCTCTCTACCCCTGTTTTTCTTTGTTCCCTCTGTTCCTTCCACGTTCTACCTTTCTCTGCAGTACTATTTTTGACAAAGAATCATATCGGCACACACGTAGAAACCTAGTAAGTTTTCGCCTTTTCGCCATTGACAATACGGATTTTATGAATATGTACACATTTCTATTTATTTAGCTACAATAATCTCAACAGAACTTAATAATCCACCAATGTGACATTACTATTTACACAAATATGCATATGTCTTGCATTTTGTCTTCACATAAGCTTCACATTTTCTCAGCTTCAAGGTTTACAATCTTCGAGTACGTTAACTAGACCTTGAAAACAGTAAAAAAAAAGGTATATAACCAGCATCACTTTGAAGGATAAAGTATACACTATCATCCACCATTTTTGCAGGGAGTAAGATATCTGTTAACGAAATCAATTGGAATATTTATCAGTAAAATTATTGAAGTTGAAATGATAATGTAATTGATAAAATAGCGTATATTTCAAATCTACAGGTGTACATGCCTACGCATTGAACAGTTTTGAGAATGTAATCTTCGGGTTACAACTTCGAAGAATGTTGTGAAAAACTTGTAAGAAAAATACGGTCAATGAAGACAGGAACAATTAGAAACACACGGTAATTCATATCCGCAAGGCCATGACCGGTCACGGTCGTAAGTATGCCACATGAAGCCATTACTAGTCAGGGTTATAAGTATACCACATAAGGTCATAGTCCGCTAGGGTCCAAGATATACCACATAAGGTCATAGCACGCCAGGGTCCAAGATATACCACATACGGTCATAGCACGCTAGTGTCCAAGATATACCACATAAGGTCATAGCACGCCAGGGTCCAAGATATTCCACATAAGGTCATAGCACGCTAGTGTCCAAGATATACCACATAAGGTCATAGCCCGTCAGGGTCCAAGATATACCACATAAGGTCATAGCACGCTACTGTCCAAGATATACCACATAAGGTCATAGCCCGTCAGGGTCCAAGATATAGTACATAAGGCCATAACCTGAGAGTGTCGTAGATAAACCACACAAGGCCATAAACCGCCAGGGTCGCAGATAAGCACATAAGGCTATAACATGAGAGGGTCGTAGATATAACACATTATGCCAAAACCGGAGACGGTCGTAGGTATACCACATTGGATGAATCCGCACGCAGAGTTCGCAATAATAATAATAATAATAATAATAATATTATTATATATAATAATAATATCCAGCTCAGCTGGAAACAAATATTTAGATCACTTGCAACTGTTATGTCATCCACGCATAAAGAAATGGGTACCATTGCATAATTTTTTTTAAATTATCTTTATTTGGGAAATCAACTGTTGCTGTTGGAATGTTTTATCATTTTTTGTGGGTTGTTTTACCATCATTCATGGATTAGTTTACCATCTTTCATCGGTTGTTTTTCCATCTTTCATGTGTTATCTTTTTAATGCTAAGTGTGAGGTGGGTAATCCGGTGGACAGCACAATAAACGATAGAAAGATAGATCTATGGATGTATGGATAAATAAATAGATGGATGAATGTAAGGATAGATAGACAAACAGACTGACAGACAGATGGATGGATGAATGGATTGATATGTGGATAGGTGGGTAAATGAATGGATGGGTGGATGAGTGGATGTGTGGGTGAATTGGAGAATGAATGAATGGATGGTTGGATGGATGGTTGAGTGGATGTGTGGGTGAATGGAAGAATGAATGAATGAATGAATGGATGGATGGATGAGTGGTTGAGTGGATGTGTGGGTGAATGGAAGAATGAATGAATGAATGAATGGATGGATGGATGAGTGGTTGAGTAGATGTGTGGGTGAATGGGAGAATGAATGAATGGATGGATTGGTGGATGGATGGATGGATTGATGGATGGATGGTTGAGTGGATAGATGGGTTGATGGTTGGATGGATGGATGATGATGACAACCTCCCGAGGTAGTGCGAATTTGTCGTCTTCTTCTTCTTCAGTGTTCATTTTCAAATTCCCCCCCCCTGGATCCCCTTTTGTAGCAGGACTATGGTCCTACTAGATCTCTAGCGGGATGTAGTTCAGATATAAGAAATGCATTTAACCGTCGTTCTTTTCTGGCATTAATGTCCCAACATATCCGTCTTTGGCAAAATTAAGGCCATAATACTGCATTTCACAATAAGATTCAATGGCATAAAAAACTAGAATATGAAATTTGAGTTTACATTTACTAGTTCCTATTTTTAAATTCACTGTTAGCAGTGTCCTAAATTGTATATGAATGACCATTTGTTACATATATTGTTAAAATTCAGTCAGGGATGTCTTTGAATTTGAGTTAGCAGATGGTCAACAAGCTCTATTCTGGCTGCAAATGTTCTTGGACTGGCATGTGATGACCTCTGTAGATGGTTATTTTGGTCTACTCTTGACTCTGTAGATGGTTATTTTGGTCTACTCTTGACTCTGTAGATGGTTATCTTGGTCTACTCTTGACTCTGTAGATGGTTATTTTGGTCTACTCTTGTCTCTGTAGATGGTTATTTTGGTCTGCTCTTGACTCTGTAGATGGTTATTTTGGTCTGCTCTTGACTCTGTAGATGGTTATTTTGGTCTACTCTTGTCTCTGTAGATGGTTATTTTGGTCTACTCTTGACTCTGTAGATGGTTATTTTGGTCTACTCATGACTTTCTAGCTTCTCTCCGATGCTGTGCTGCTGCACGTCTTGTCTTTTCACAAGATGATGCGTCTCATTCCTGAATTTTTATCTTCCGAATGCCACAAAATTACAAGAAAGTCCCGACACAGTCTTTCAGCCATTTCCTCAAAGAGTAGAAAATTGTGCAGCCCGTGACATTGCACCGTGTAGCGACATTGCACCTTACAGCCACATTCAGTAAAACAGCTGTCTGGAACTTGCAAATGCTCTGACAAACATCCGCACCAATAAGAATGTCAGAAAAAGCAATAATCTAAAGCTGAAAGTAAAAATCCACAATCTGAAATAGGGAAAAGGATTGACACATTCGCTCTGCCGATGTCGGATGTGTCGGTCGGGTCATTGACTCAATTAAAATGGCGACGAAACGAATTTTTGTTCTCTGAACTTCTTTACTTCTCAATGTTTGTGCTCGATGTGATAGTCTAGGAAACAGACGATTTCTCAAACATCTTCCGGTTATTCAAGTCGACAACACAATTACCACATGCACTTATTCATTACTATGTTGTCTGGGGTCATCGATTTGTATGTTTGTATCTTGCAGTTTTCAGTGCAAATGGACTATTTTGTGCACCATAACCTCTGTCCTGATACCAGTCCAGTGTTGCCATTTTGGATATTTTATGGAAAAATATCAGAAATGTTTTCATATTATGAGGTTATAGAACATGGACTTTATTTTAACACTTTTTATGAAATTATTTGGCCATGTGTGAAAATATATCTACTGTTGTATTTTCCTGTTTATGTGTCTTCTTCTTCTTTCAATCCTATTTACCCTTTTCGGGTATCGAGGGAGATTCAACGTTCTTGTTTTCGCTTTTCTGGCAGTTTCAGATAGTGTTATTTGGTGTTCATGTAATGTCTCTTTGATGTTGTCGATCCAGCGTACTCTAGGTCTAGCTGTTTATGTTCGGCTACAAAATATGGGGTTCGTTCTTTTCTGGACATTATCTAATTTATAAACACTGTGTATTCTATTCTACTTATGTATGAATATAGAATATGAAGAGTGTATGTTACAAACATGAGAGTATATGACTTTTCTCATTGATTTTTGAGTGAATTCTTTGTGATGATACTCAGACATGATGCAGAAAACAATGACAACAAACAGGACACAACCGACTCCGCAGTCACATGTATACAAAGTTCAAGATTGACAACACGGCCATGTGTACATGTGGACAGGCAGTACAGAGTGCCAAACATATACTTCAAGAGTATTCTGAGCATGAAACGCTGAGGCAGACATATTGGCCAGAGGAAACAACACTGGAATCAAAACTCTATGGGACACTGTATGAACTACAAAAGACAGTGAGTTTTATTAAGGAGACAGAATTACAGATATAGACATGTTTCAAGTGAACGAAAGAAGAAGAAGAAGAACAATAACAACATACATTTTCGTATTAGCAAGAGGCACTGAGTATATGGGACAATAATTTCATGAAAATTTAGTTTATACATTGTGAAAAATACAATCTGTAATTTTACTATACTCACAAACTTCTGAGAGCCCTGGTTGCTTTCATGTAAAACGTAAGAGCCCTGGTTGCTTTCATGTAAAACTTAAGAGCCCTGGTAGCTTTCATGTAAAACTTAAGAGCCCTGGTTGCTTTCATGCAAAACTTCTAAGAGCCCTGGTAGCTTTCATGTAAAACTTAAGAGCCCTGGTTGCTTTCATGTACAACTTCTAAGAGCCCTGGTTGCTTTCATGTAAAACTTCTAAGAGCCCTGGTTGCTTTCATGTAAAACTTCTAAGAGCCCGGGTTGCTTTCATGTAAAACTTCTAAGAGCCCTGGTTGCTTATATGTAAAACTTAAGAGCCCTGGTAGCTTTCATGTAAAACTTCTAAGAGCCCTGGTTGCTTTCATGTAAAACTTCTAAGAGCCCTGGTTGCTTTCATGTTTAGAAAAAGCTCACACTCTCACAATAGCAATGTGGTGGGTGTTTACTTCTTGCTTTATACTCCATGATGCGTTGCATTGTCAGCGGTAGATTAGTTCTCTGCAGATGGCCGTTATATGACTTACAGGCGTCAGGAGTAGTAGAGTTCTCTGGAGACCGCCTTTTTGTTTGCTTCATACATGTTTGCTTTCGTTTACTCGTTTTTTTTTCTGTAATGCAATGTTTGCAAAGTCTGCCCTGGATTTTTATCCATCGAGTCTGTATAGTAGTGCTTTTTGAGGGGAACTATCTGATGTCTAAAAGTACCTTCAATGGCATTAGGAAATTATTAATATCTAAACAAATTACAAACAAGTTAAAAATGAGAATTATAAAATGCTACATCTATTCCATATTAATGTATGACTCAGAAATATGGACACTAAATAAACAATTAGAAGACAAAATTGATGCTTTTGAGATGTGGGTATATAGAAGAATAGGGAGAACATCATGGAAAGAGAAGAAAACAAATAAAGAGGTGCTAAAGACACTTAATATGAAGAAAGAACTACTAAGAGAAATAAAGATCAGACAAATATAATACTTTGGACACATTAAAAGACATGACACCTTATTGAAGACCTTACTTGAGGATAAAGTCAAAGGGAGGCGAGCAAGAGGTAGGCAGAGATACAAGTGGGAGAGTAACATTACACGATGGACAGGTTACAGTCTAGCAGAGTGCACCACCAAGACAAGAGACAGGAGATGTTGGAGATACGTTGCAGCCAACCTTCGTTGCGGAGACGACACTTGATGATGATGATGATCTGATGGTAATGTGGAAGCATGTGAATACCACTTTATCTGTTGTCTTCTGATGTAATATAATATACAACATTAGAATACTTGAAATGAAGTTGCCAATAACATATTGGTCATTGTGAAATGAATGAATGTTTATAAATAGATAGAGGTAAGAAACGTTTATAGAAATGTAGCATTCTTAGAAATTAATTTAGCATTTGTTTTAGTAATGTATACACACACAATTTTGAAATCTGGCCACGTTTGGCCATGTTTTACTTACAATTTCGACATAAAAATTTCCAACCATCTGCCAACCCTGTACATGCTTATTCCTGACACACTTTACCCATGTGTATTAGTGCTTATCTAGACCTCCTATTATCGCGTACTCGTATTTTATCATGTGTGTGTGTGTGCACCCAGAACTTGAATAAAACATTCGCTGCGTAAACAAGAAACACCTTTACATAATTCACTCTTTACATGTCTACGATTATCTTATCACATCTGGTCCCCCAAACGATTCTTCTAATGCGTAAATGTAAAGAACATACGACATACACACATGCGCGCTTAATGAGTTTCTTTCACGCTTGTTTGGCTGGAACTCACAGAAAACATGAAAGGGCAACAAAATATGAAAAAAATATCGAGTAAAGGTGATAAAGATAGGCGGAGAAGCATGGATACATTGATCAAAATAATAGTGTGTGATTTATTTTTATGAATCTTCTCTCCTGCTCCAGCTGGTATCTGAAATATAAGGTTTCGTTTAAATACTCGTCACAATTATCTTCATTTCTCCCTAATATTGACTTCATATTTCCCCATTTCTATAACTTCTCCTATTTAGGCAGCGAAAGATGAAAATACAGAAAAAACGACGGCAACGAGAATTGCGGTGACATAAAGTGCATTCAACCGCATAGCAAACATTTGTGAATCAAAAACAATAAGCAAATATAGCAAACTAGGAATGTTCAACTCCAATGTAATATCCGTGTTGAGATATGGTTGAGAATGTTGGAAAATAACAAAAGTACTGGAGATAAAATTGAATGATAAAATGAACCTAATTTCACATGGACAGTTGTGTCCTAATAGGGGATCCATCACCGTGTCGGTCTATGCTGATGATGAAATAATTTCCTTAGCAGTGGGCAGGCTGCTCTTGACACATGATGATGATAAAATAATTTCCTTAGCTGTGAGCAGGATCTCTTGGCACATGATGATGATGATGAAATAATTTCCTTAGCTGTGAGCAGGATCTCTTGGCACATGATGATGATGAAATAATTTCCTTAGCTGTGAGCAGGATCTCTTGGCACATGATGATGATGATTTTATAATCCATTTAGGTGTGAACAGGTAGCTTCTTTTCAGTTATTAACAGAAATGACACCTGTCTCAGGTAACTGAGATGATACCTGTCTCAGGTAACTGAGATGATACCTGTCTCAGGTAACTAAGATGATACCTGTCTAAGGTCACTGAGATTATATCTGTCTCAGGTAACTGAGATGATACCTGTCTCAGGTAACTGAGATTATATCTGTCTCAGGTAACTGAGATGATACCTGTCTCAGGTAACTGACGGACACCCGGACTCATGTAATTTTTGTCTCAAATATATAGTTGTGTAAGGGAGGTTTGTGAATGCATATTTTAGCTCCCAGAGGAAGGCAATCCAGTGCGCAAGTTTCGCAGGGCTACCAGATCCCGCTAGGAGTACAGTACAATACATACTTCCAGGTCTACTAACTCATGATTCTTCTGTCAGATTTGTCGACCCGTCTACAGTGATTACACATCTACCACCCCCGTCATACAGAAGTCTCCAGTAGAAGGATAGAGATGTAATGTCTGCTTGCATGTATTCAACTACCATCTGGCAACCGGGGCTTGGACCTGTGTATATAGTTTGCAAAGAATGCGGAGACGACTAAGGAAAGTTGGGGCATAGACTGACAATCTGTCACCTGTGAAAGAATTTGATAGAAAGTAAAAGTAAGAAATTGAAACCAAATTTGCCGAAGATGGATTTGTCGGGCCATTGGAACAAACAAAAAACGGCGACACAACGCATTTTCATTCTCTGGACTACATCCTGCTGGAATTCTAGTATGACCATTGTCCTGTTACAAAAGAGATCCTGCGGGAGTTAGAGAATGAACGCTGAAAAAGAAGGGGAATCCAAATGTCACAATTATTGTTTTCCAAGGTGACAGATTGTCAGCCTATGCCCCAATTTTCCTTAGTCGTTTCCGCATTCTTTGCAAACTATATACACGGTCCAGGCCCGGGTTGCCAGATGGGCGTTGAGTTTATGGGAAAAAAAGAATATATATATATATATATATATGTATGTATACTCGAAGAACTCAACCTCATCCATGCGCAGGAAGATTCATCTGTAACTATAGTAATAAAATTATCAATAACGACATAATAATCCACTTGTTATTTTGAGTAACATGTTGTTATTGGTTGTGTTGTGAGTTACATTATTGAGAATCTGAGAATTATTACAAACTTATGAAGCAGAGTCAGTAAACCGTAGCTGATTTTATCAATACTCAACCACTGTCTATGATTATGTCCGACTGTATGTACGTTCATGATGATGGTTGTATTTTATCGAATGGCCACCTGTAAAAATGTGTAAAGCTTATTAAAGTATTTGTCCAGGCAGTGGTCTTTTAGTTCACTCTTATTGATTTCTGAATTAATGGTACTTTAACCCGTTCGTTACCATTTACCTCACATTGTGAAATTACGTTTTTTTACTTTGATCATAAGACACATTGTTCACGAACGAGACCTTTTTTGTACTTTCATAATCATACTCATCGAGTCACTCAGGATAAACAAAAATAGATAGATGTGTTACCAAAATAAAGTATAAAATGACCGAACAACGACATACAGAGACAGACAATGACGTTTCGACTAAATTTTAATTTACCTGCTATTATATCGTTTCCTTTTTCCATCTCACTTTCTTCTGTCAATTTTCCCCTCCCTACTTACTACTATCTTCTCCCCATACCTTTTTTTCTCCTGTCATGCTGCTCCATCTTTGCTTCCTCCATTACCTGCTGTTGTCCTCATTTCCTCCTTATTATAAACCTATTTGTCTCCATGTAAGATGTGTTTTATTGTGATCGTTCGTTTGTCCTGATGAAGGCTTTTTAATCGAAACGTCGTCTGTCCCTGTATCTCGTTGTTATGTTGTTTTATATTTTATTTTGGTAACACATCTACCTATTTTTGTTTATCTTGACATTTGCCCTGTGTTACTCCGGCCACCTACTTCCTGTTTAGTGTTGTTACCCTACACTGGAACATTTATCACTCAGGATACAGTTCCGTACAGTCCGTCTGTGAGATGACACATTCTAATGTCATAGTCACCGTCATGATCTCCATAGTCACACTAATCGTAGTCACAGCAAAATCCCCACTATCTTCCCTAACACTTTTCCCTGCACACTGAGCTGTATAGGCCCACACGCTAAGAATATGTCTAACCACCAATCCATCTGTGTATATAAAATCACATCCCCTTCACCGGAGTTCTCATTGACAAACGCCTGCACATTAGCCTCCACCGCTACTTGTCCCATTCCATGCTTGCCCTATCAAATGTTATAACTCTGAAAGAAATGTTGCACTACATGGTCGGACGTATCAATCCCACACTTGCACACGCTGTGTATGATATCCTCTGACATGGTCGGACGTATCAGTCCCGCACCTGCACACGCTGTGTATGATAACCTCTGACATGGTCGGACGTATCAATTCCGCACCTGCACACGCTGTGTATGATATCCTCTCTTCAATCTACTACCTTTGAGTTGAAAGATTTCGGGAAGCAAAAGATGTTCTTAACTACCCTGCTTGAGCTATCGTTCTATATATGGCATTATACTTCTTAAGCTCTCGTTCTATATATATATATAACATTACTTTGTTTAAACTATTGTTCTATATAGGACACCCCTCCCTCCTGTGGAAGGTCTGAAGATCTCGCTCTTGATCTAATAGAACAACCACTATTAGAACAACCACTATTAGAACAACCACTATTAGAACAACCACTAATAGAACAACCACTATTAGAACAACCACTATTAGAACAACCACTATTAGAACAACCACTATTAGAACAACCACTATGTAGAAATAATCTATTAGTCATTACCAAACATGATTTCTCTTGTGTAAGCCGTATACTATTTCATCTGAACAATTACTTTTCCTTTCGTGATGCAACATTCGGAGATCCCAGCAATGTACAACATGATGGCTGAGCTAGATGATGGCTGAGGTAGAAGAATTGCAGCCATAACAAATATATTCCTTAGGATAATAGTGTCTGTGAGCACAAGTACTATAACTGTTTTGTAAATCGTGAGCTGCTGAACTTTGAACATCAACTTTTCTGGGTAAACTGTCTACCTAAAAATGTCTAATTTTATTCAGAATTTTCTATTTAAACCGGTTATACTTTTATTATATGAACTATTACACATATTTATACACATATGTCTTGTGCGACAAGTTCAAACTGTGTGCGCAAAGTGATAAAATTATGTGCGGTAGAGCACGGTAGCGCAGCTTAATGGGAACAGTGGTCATTACCATAATCATAGCTACCATTGTGTGCGTAGTGCTATTGTTATGAGCAGGTGCCACATGGAGCGTTGGGGAAAATCAAATCTTCGTTCGCAGGATATTGCAATTCCCATTGAGAACCAAGAATTAGGCATGTATGTTAATCCTGCACAGTACTCATGAGATGTCAGGGAATTCATAGCTGGTTGACCCATCCATGTCAGTCACAACGGCTCAGACATACGTTGCTATCGACACCTCTAATAGAAAATGATTACTAACACCCCAAACAGAGAATCTGAAACTCACATCTCAAACATGGGATCTGAAACTCACATCTCAAACATGGGATCTGAAACTCAAATCTCAAACATGGGATATGAAACTAACATCTCAAACATGGGATCTGAAGCGCACATCTCAAACATGGGATCTGAAACTCACATCTCAAACATGGGATCTGAAGCGCACATCTCAAACATTTCATTGTGCGGAAAGGTAGAAAAAAACACAGACACACAAAACATGTAATTTACCCCCCCCCTCTTTTCTTAGTATAAGACTTCTAAAATCAATCCACGCCGCTCAGAGATGGAGTCATTCCAGGTCGCTCAGAGATGGAGTCATTCCACGCCGCTCAGAGATGGAGTCATTCCACGCCGCTCAGAGATGGAGTCATTCCAGGTCGCTCAGAGATGGAGTCATTCCACGCCGCTCGGAGATGGAGTCATTCCACGCCGCTCAGAGATGGAGTCATTCCAGGTCGCTCAGAGATGGAGTCATTCCACGCCGCTTAGAGATGGAGTCATTCCACGCTGCTTAGAGATGGAGTCATTCCACGCCGCTCGGAGATGGAGTCATAAACACGAAATACAGATCTGTAGAAACCACCACATTACAAATAGGAAGTAAGAGCTAATCCGTCGTAATTCATAGCAGTTGTAAAAACAACGTGAGATTACCTTGTTAAAGCTAATGATGTATATATAATATCAGCTGGGTCAGACTATGGTTCTATAGATGATATTAATACGTTCCCGTGCATTTTCTCTAAACATACACTTTGACGTTACAGGTAACACACTTTACATAACATTATTATGTTACAAATAACATTCTACACAATATATATATATATATATATATATGTTGTCATGTGACGTGTTCTTTCCAGAACGTAGTCTTTCTTATGAATCTCCTGAAATCCCCGCGGTCTCTGACAAGTTGTAACGCCTCCTCTAGCGACATGTGCATGAATTCCTGAATATATCTTGTCCAACGACGTCTTGGTCGTCCTCTGCCTCTCCTACCTTCTATCACTCCTTACAATAATATTCTGTCCACGTCACCATATCTCTTCACATGGTCGAAAAATCCCAACTTCCTACTTAATATGGTATTTAAACGCCAGAAATCTTGAACTAAGATTTCGTCCGTGTGTTCTGGGGCCCGATAGGGGAGCAAAGAATAGCAACACTATTTACCTTCCACGCATGTCGTAAAAGGCGACTAAGGAGGTTATGTTATGGAGTTGGCTGTCCCATCCCATATAGGGTAAGTGATCCAAAGCCATGCCGAAGTCGGATGTATCGGGTCGAAAGGCGCAGATATCGCAGCATTGCTGTAAACCATGACACAACGCATTCCGATCTCTGGACTACATCCTGCTAATCTGCAGGAGTTTGAGAAAGAACGCAGAAGAAGAAGAAGAACTAAGATTTGTCTGAGCACGTCTTGGTTGGTCTTGTTGCCCATGGTAATCTCAGCACTCTTCCATATCACTTCATCTCGAAAGCATCTACCCTCTTGGGTGTATTTTTTATTGTCCATGTTTCACAGCCATAGATCGCCAATGGAAACACATTTCAACACATCCATAAGGACATTCTTAGTACAATACATTACCATGTACAATATGCCATTATATGCTTACCATTAATAAGTTCATATGACATTATACACATAACATTATTATGTTATACGTAACATAACATTATTATGTTATAGATAACATTCTAGACATGTATAAAATGAGACACAATCAATCATATACCAGTCTATTATCTGCCACATATTCATCGTGTTTCATTCAATAAATCAAATGCACGGGGGCTAATGGTTTTCTAGAAGATATGTTTTTATTTAAATTTCAATGTTCAATGACATTATTATTTATTTCCAAGCAAAGAAACTATTCATTGATTTCCATAGAAATCTTTGATTCCGAGAAAATTACTGAATTTGAAAATAAAAAAATCTATTTCGTGATTTTTTATGTGAAAAACTGAGGCGAATATGAGTGCTCTGGGGATGTTTTAGTTGTGGATGAAGAAAAAAGTCAATGTTACTTTTTTCTGTCTCTTTTCGCTTCGTCGTTATTGTTCTGCTTTCTCTCTCTCTCAGACATATTTTCTCTGACTCTCTTATTCTTTTAACTCGTAAAAAGATGGAACTGACAGTTTTAATTTATTTCCAGACTTTTAAAATCAGGTATAAACATTTTTATACGGGATTTAATATCTTCTCTACTTTGCCTTTTGTCTCTTGATTTTATATCAGGATGTACTCTTAACAACAGTTACGATTTCTAACCAGGATGTACTCTAAACAAAAGTTATGATGTCTAACCAAGATATACTCTAAACAAAAGTTATGTCCAAGACTATTATATATTGTACTTCTAAATATATTAGGACATGAAAGAAAAACACAAAGGTCGAGATTTCATTAGTATCAAGCATCGACACGCACAAAGAAGGTTTTACGAGTCTCCTACCAGACAAACCATCATATTACATTATACTTCTAGCAGATGATAGGACTGGCGCTTGAGAACCGCTACATTTACCTATATGGCACTCTTAAACCCGACGACATTAATGAGCGCCTATCTCATATATGACTTTAGCCGATCCATAGTTTCTATTTGTTTCGTGTCACATGTTTGTTGTCATTTTTGTATTTTCCTTGTCCGGTGTGTGTCATTTCACATCTTCCAGTCAATCCATGCTACTCATACCAATGTGACCGTGGATGTTATTACTGTTCGCTTTCTGTTATATATTTCAATTTTGTTTCAATTGTTTGTCTTGATGAAGGCATTTTGGTCGAAACGTCGATTTGTGTGTGTCATTATTTGTGTTATACAGTATTAGCAAAACTTTATTACCCTATTCCTGGATCTACCTGTTGGATTTCAGTTTTGCGCAGTAAGTACATATAATCGATTTTGTTACATTATATGACGGATTTTCTTTTAAAAAAACTACTAAAACATCTGTACGTTTTGTTTAGAAGTAAGGAAACAAGAAGACGGGTGGGGCGGCCTCTAGGCAACTTTTTAGAATCATATTTTACACAAGTTTACATTTTAATACTCGTTTCTAAAATGAAAATAGACATCCTCATTGATGGTGCCTATTAGTTCAATTAAAATCAAATTAGTTTAATTTAATTTAATTCATATGCGTATGAATGATTTCATATTACATTCTCTTAATTTTACAAGAAAATATAAAAAATGACTTTTTTAAATTGATAAATTAGTAAGCAATGTTGCACAATTTTCAACATTTTTGGAATCTCTTGATTATCCAATAGAAATCTTGTGTTGTATTCTCTAATTCGATTCTTTTTAAACTTTCTAAATTATGAACTCTTCTAATCTAGTCTATATTTGACGGAGTTTTAAACTCTGGAATTTATGAGCACAACTTGTAGGTTGTGTTCTTCAGCTAACTGAGCGTCTGTGGGTCTCACTAGACAAACCAACCATGCAACAGAAAACCTTAGTAGATGACATGTCTTTATATTGAGGTTATCTTCTTATAGAAGCTTTATGGCACGTCATCTATACAATCCCGTAGTCGTAACCTTCGATAACAGTTACCATGTTGTTCTGACGGGCCGACGTTGTGCTTGAACTAGTTACGGGCATGGCGTGGGTAGACGAAACAACAAAGAATCTTGTCGCAAGGGCCAGAGATGTGCCCTGATGTCGACGTCTGTTTTGGCGGCATTGGACTCCAAACACCATCGCGTCAAATGGCTGCTGGAACAGAGGGCTGAGCACTTATGGGAATATCCCACGTGCTGTGAGGACATTTTCTAATCAAAAATCAAGAAGAATCAAAAATCAAGCTTACTGAATGTTGAACTCAAGAAATTATGACGAACTCTTGAGTTGTGACGTATACATCATTGAATTGTCAACATCTGTTTTTATGAGAACTATTATTATTGGATCAATAAAATCGTCCCAGCGAAGTACTTGTTTTCTGTATGAATTGCTTCTTCTTCTACTTTTTCAGAGTCCTTTGTCAAACTCCCGCTTGATCTCTCTTGCAGTAAAAAAATGGCTGCACTAGATTTTCAGCAGAATGTAGTCCAGATAATTGAAATGCATTGATTTGCCATTTTATTTGAAGCTAATTGCCCGACACATCGTCTTCGGCGTGAAATCCTGTCTATTTTAGTAATTGCCATATTTTTCATTGACTCTTGGTTCGTCCTTGTGTATCTACTGACTAATTTCATGAGGCGTCACTTAACTTGGCTTATCAGATTGTTCAGTGTCTTCAATTGGCAGGCACAAATTGTATGCGCAATATTTGTGTCACCAGCCAAGATGAGTAACGATATGTGAGATTAGAAAGTACTGCTAATCTTCAGAATGACTCAGCAAATATTGTAGTGAAATCCCGACTATTAGAAGTAACAATCCACAGCTTCTGCGACCCAACAATCCACTCTTTCTGTGACGTAACAGTCGACCCTTTCTATGACGTAACAATCAACCCTGTAAATGGGGTAATAATCCACACATTATGTGACGCCGGTGCTTTATAATTTCTATATCTAAATGTCCGTGACTTGATTCCCTATTGAACGTTGACATGTTATATATAACAGTGCAATCAGCATGGAATAACACGAACGTGCACATCATAAATAAATTAGAAAGTGCCACCAGAAATGTAGTAGAAATCACAATAAAGATAATAAATAATCCAAATATAACAGAATTAGACAGAATCTACACTACAAATAGACTTGGATGATAGGCTCGAAGATTGTACAAGGGACACAAAACTGAGATAACAGACGTGGACATCACGCCCAACTTAGATACCAGAGTGATGGAATATTATGTGACACCGTAAATTCCACAAACGAAGATGTTTGGCCAAAACGTTAAATTGTAGTTTGCTTATTCTATTTTACAATTTCTTCCAATATCTTATCAATAGCAATAGTATTTTTTGCAGCACATCCACACTTGTATAATATGTATTCTTTTATGTGTGTTACTGCAGCTGGCGTCTGATTGTCGGATAGCCACTGACTTTCTGGTAGTAATATATATTGTACTATCTATTAGCTAAACACTTTGTTGTCTTTCAGCATCAGGGGTAGATGAGTTATCTGGAGACGGTCCCCTTGCTGAGTATATTGTGGAATTGGTCGCCTATTTTATTTCAGTGGTCCATCGTTTTCGTGGTCGGCCTCTAGATTTACCTGCATCTGTGTAACAATTGTGAACAGACTATATAAAACAGTCGTTTCTAAGTGGATAGTTTTCATATAAAACAGTCTAAAGCTAGGCATATAGTTTTGATAGATTCATATTTAGAAAGTTCAGCGAAATAAAATGTTGAGAAAAGATACGGAACGAAACATTGATTGCATAAAAATCTGTTTTAAACATTTAATAAGGTATAACAGTGTATTTGCGCCTCCTGATCCTAATGGACAATTGTGGAAAGGTGGACAAATCCGAGATAAACAGGCTGCTTAACAGGGTGTTCTGGTTCTCACAAATTCTGATCACTGCTCAATTTAGAAAATGCAAGTATTGATGCAGAAGCTGTTTATGGCTTAGGCAAATTACACATAATCATTTTATAACGATGTCCATCCAATACAGAATGTAGGGAACAGTTTGTCATCATAAATAGATCGATACATGTATTGTATGTGTGTGTATGTGTTGCTCGTCCGTCACATGATGATGATGACCATTTGTTATATCCACTTTTATATTTCAGTTACAGTTATGTCCTTGAATTTGATTTCAGAGAAAGCTAATAAAACATATTCGGGCAGCAAATATCTTTGACTTGTTCGGACATGCAATAAATAATAATGATGATATACTTTAACTGTGAGATTGAGATAGATAGATAGATAGATAGATAGATAGATAGATGGATAGATGGCTAGATGGCTAGATGTATAGATGGATAGATGGATGGATGGATGGATGGATGAATGGATGGATGGATAGATAGATAGACATTGATTGACCTTAGATTTACCAAACGATAAATACAATGTTTTGTTAAATTTGCATTTTCCTATTGCAAATACATTTTCTTCAGATTTATATTTACTGAAGAGAAGATTAGGACGATAATGCAGGAAATAATGTATAAATACAAAGATTGGAAGAAATACTAGTGACCAGGGGTAAGGGAAGAAAATGTGTTCTTCTCTGGAAAGAAATGAGATTTAGTTTGCGTGGTTGGTGTTCTTGTGTGGTTGGTGTTCTTGTGTGGTTGGTGTTCTTGTGTGGTTGGTGTTCTTGTGTGGTTGGTGTTCTTGTGTGGTTGGTGTTCTTGTGTGGTTGGTGTTCTTGCGTGGTTGGTGTTCTTGCGTGGTTGGTGTTCTTGCGTGGTTGGTGTTCTTGTGTGGTTGGTGTTCTTGTGTGGTTGGTGTTCTTGTGTGGTTGGTGTTCTTGTGTGGTTGGTGTTCTTGCGTGGTTGGTGTTCTTGCGTGGTTGGTGTTCTTGTGTGGTTGGTGTTCTTGTGTGGTTGGTGTTCTTGTGTGGTTGGTGTTCTTGTGTGGTTGGTGTTCTTGTGTGGTTGGTGTTCTTGTGTGGTTGGTGTTCTTGTGTGGTCGGTGTTCTTGTGTGGTTGGTGTTCTTGTGTGGTTGGTGTTCTTGTGTGGTTGGTGTTCTTGTGTGGTTGGTGTTCTTGTGTGGTTGGTGTTCTTGTGTGGATAATGTTATTGTTGTTATTATTCGACTATCACACAAGATAATGTCCATTTTTACATCTTCTATTAAAATTATTCTCCTGTTAGGTCCTTGCTATGGGTTCGTTGATAGATAATAAGCCGTTTTCGAGCCTCAAATGACCTTGGACAGTTCGGGTATTGGATGACCCCTGTAGATTGTTTTTGGTTTAACTGTGACTTTCTAACTACTCTCCGCTGTTGATCTGCAGCATTTCTCCTTTTTTCACAAGATAATGTGATATTTTTTTATATAATAGAACGCCATGATGTATTATGTCGTGTAAGTTCTTCCCATGTATCTGGATCTTTTTCAAAGGCTTTCAGTGAGGTCTTTAACTAGTTCTTGTAGTGATTCTCTTCGCCACCTTGAGAAAATATGCCCTTCTGCAACGCTCCTTAGAGATATAGCTTCGGCAGGCGATGATCTGGCATACGTACAACATGTCCTACCCAGCGAACCTGTCTCTGGCACATGCACGTGTCCTACCCAACGTACCTGTGTCGGCATATGTACCACATGTCTTACCAAACATAAATGTGTCGGCATATGTACCACATGCCCTACCAAACATAAATGTGTCGGCATATGCACCACATGTCCTACCAAACATAAATGTGTCGGCATATGTACCACATGCCCTACCAAACATAAATGTGTCGGCATATGCACCACATGTCCTACCAAACATAAATGTGTCGGCATATGTACCACATGCCCTACCAAACAATCCTATCTCCGACATATGTACCACATGCCCTACCAAACAATCCTATCTCCGACATATGTACCACATGCCCTACCAAACAATCCTATCTCCGACATATGTACCACATGCCCTACCAAACAATCCTATCTCCGACATATGTACCACATGCCCTACCAAACAATCCTATCTCCGACATATGCACCACATGCCCTACCAAACAATCCTATCTCCGACATATGTACCACATGCCCTACCCAGCGAACCTGTGTCTGCATCAGAAGAAAAAGTAAAATTCTTGGACACTAGATTAGAAAGCGGATCACTTCTGGAAATGTGGAAATGCCCCCTGTCCTATGCTTTTAATTTCCAATCAAGAATTAAAATGATGGATGATTCCAGATGATGGATGATTCCAGATGATGGATGATTCCAGATGATGGATGATTCCAGATGTTGGATGATTCCAGATGATGGATGATTCATTCAATTTTCTAATCTACTTCTACATTTAATTCTACATAAAAGATGAAATTTGTTTAGTTCTCCAGTCGCGCTGTATAAAAGAAGATTCGGGCACCGCACCGTGTATAGAAGTCATTTAAATCACACTTATGAAATCCACACTGGATATTTAGTCGCTCGACAGAGAGTGCGATCAATATCAGTCTCCAGCCACATTTCTAATACTAGAGTTAATATTTCATGCTGTTTTCATGAGTTAAATTGTGTATTCATTAAACAGATGGTAGAGGCGAACAAGAATGATAGAATTAGTGTTAGACAGATGGTTAGATGCGAACGGGAAAGATTGAATTAGTGTTAGACAGATGGTTAGATGCGAACGGGAAAGATGGAATTGTTTTTTTTGGTTTTATTTACAGATGGTTACAGGGGAACGAAAAAGATATAATTAGTGTCAGATATTTAGATGTGAACGAAAAAGACAGAATTATAGTTGGATGTTTTAATCTTATTGTTTTAATTGTGGACACGTCGTGAGAATATGAGCAAATGAAATATGTCGTGACAACCGGAAAATTGTGGACACGTCGTGAGAATATGAGCAAATGAAATATGTCGTGACAACAGGAAAATTGTGGAGTAAGATGAGTAAGGAAATAGCAAGAAAGACAATTCTGGGCAACATGACATTGTGACATAGAAGAACATCGGTGTGGCAAATAGTTGGCATCGCACAGAACAGAATCCGGTGTAAACCAACTCCGCACGGCATGGGCCGTAACAAGAAGAAGACCATTGAAGTTTTGCAGGCAAGACATGTTCTCTAAGTTGAAACGAGTGAGGCTGTGGGTCTATAAATGTGTCAACTGAATTTCAAGCATTGAATTTAAGACATTGAATTTAAAACATTGAATTTAATACATTGAATTTAAAACATTGAATTTGAAATATTGAATTTAAAACATTGAATTTGAAACATTGAATTTAAAACAATGAATTTGAAACATTGAATTTAATACATTGAATTTGAAACATTCAATTTAAAACAATGAATTTGAAACATTGAATTTAAAACATTGAATTTGAAACATTGAATTTAAAACATTGAATTTGAAACATTGAATTTAAAACATTGAGTTTAAAACATTGAATTTGAAACATTGAATTTTAAACAATGAATTTGAAACATTGAAATTAAAACATTGATATAAACAAATTATGTGTTTTTTCTCGTATTTTGTTTAGGTGGGTGGGTGAATGTTAAAACATTGGGCATAAATAAACAGGGGTTGGGGGCCATGAATTCTGTACAGTAGGTGATGAGGGAGTTAAATACTTGACGTAATTTATGTACTGCGTCTTATAGCAGTAAGCAAAATAGAATAGAAATAATACTGAATGTGATACGGATGAAATAATACACAACAATACGGTCAATACAAACTAACGTTTCGGTCTAATACCTTGGTCAGAAACATTAACAATAACGCTACAATAATAATAATAATCATAATAATAACAATAATAATAATAATAACAATAATAATAATAATAATAATAATAATAATAATAATAATAATAATAATAGTCAACGAAAGGAATTAAAAATCTGATAAAAATATATTTGGTCAATATATAGTCAAACTTAAATAAGACAAATGCACATTAACGTACTGCTAATAACATTGATGCAATTTAATGTAGTGCACGAAATAGTACAATTATTTTTATTCTTCTATGTTTGTTATGAAAGGCTTGTAAATTCGCATGATATGCCTTGGAGAACGGAATTCGCTATGTCATGGTTTGCAGCTTCGTTGTGATATCTTCATCTTTCGACATGACGTATCCGACAACAGCATGTTTTCTAGGTCAATTTGACACAATAAGGGATGGAACAACGAACTCCACCCAATAACTTCCTTAGTAATCTTTTACGACATGTATGAAAGGTAAATAATGTCGCTATTTTATGCTTCCTTTTCCCACCCGGAAACACACACAATAACGAGAGAAACAAAAACTGTGGGATATGAAGAAAATACGAATAAATTAGAAAGGTAAATGACATTTGACTATTCCCGTGGTTTTCATTGGTTACTATTATTATTCAATGTGTGAGAGCTAATTAAAATCGAAGGAATAGTCAAACGCGTCATCACGAAGGCTCGATTTTCAAATAGTCAGGTCTCATACTGTCGATGGTCATCACCTATGAAGTTCCGTGATTAAACCCGCGACCTGTTAAGCACATGGTAAATGGTTTAGTCATTAGGGAGATTCCCTGATAGAAATAATTCACAAGAAAGACATCAATAGGGTAAAAATCGATTGCAAACTAATTTGAGTGATATCAGGCTTGACCTGACACTGCTAATTCTAACACTGTTTGCTTGTATATGTTTGAAGTGTCAAGTCATTTATGTGGAATATTTTAAATCTATACCGCTGTTGTTACAGCGGTGCTTTCTTACATGTTTTAACTTTTCGCAATTCAATGTAATCAATCAACAATCTTAGGTAACAACTTAGTGTTTTTGGAATTGTGGAGTATGCGGTGGTGCGCAAGATAATGTACAGTTTGCGGTGGTGCGCAAGATAATGTGCAGTTTGCGGTGGTGCGCAAGGCCAATGTGGGTATAAAAAAAGATGGGTGAAAACACGATATGCTAACAACATAGGACAAGGGAATACAACATTTGGACTAGAAATTCGTCAAAAATTTAAACAAAAACTTTACGTAGAAACACACGCATATGATTTTATCAGAATAGCATGATGATAGGTCAAATAGTGAGGATGACATTGAGTCTGACGCTTGCTTGAACAAATTACAAAATCTGAGACTTGAGTCTGACGCTCGCTTGAACAAATTACAAAATCTGAGACTTGAGTCTGACGGTTGTAAATTTCTTAATCTAAGACATTGGGTCTGACATTGGGTCTGACACCTGATTACATTCCTCTTACATTCTTAAATTTGATCTTACATTCCTCATTCTAGATACTCTTCTAATCTCGATGATTCTATTTTAGATGATTCTATTCTAGATGATGTACATAGAAGATACTCTTCTAATCTCGATGATGTAAAATAGAACAAAGAACAAGACAGATTATAGAACAAAAACTAAATCCAATCAAACCAGTTTGATTTAAGAAGAGAAGCAGGATGCACCGACGCACTATTTACACTTAGATAACTCAGCGAAAGAGCTATTGAACATGACAAAAAACTAAACATCATCTTTGTCGACCAACAGAAAGCGTTCGACACAATAAACAGAAACATATTGTGCTAAACGCTAGACATATATACATTTAGAGCACAATTACTAAACAACATCAAAGCGTTATACAAAATTAGGTGAGAACAACAGATGAAGTATCAGAATCATTAATAACAAAAACAGGAGTCCGACAGGGATGTGTGCTGTCGCCTATTATATTCAACGTCTACATAAACATAATTATTTTTTTTTAAACACATGAAATATATAACAAAACAACAGAGAATAAACAACTAAGAATTCAATGAACTGCTTTTTACTGACAATCAAAGCATTATATATGTAGACGAAGAAAAACTACAAACTCACATCAACTCACTATCAAGAATATGCAATAAATACAACATGCGGATTAACACACACAAGACAGAAACGATGCAAATAACGTGATCAACAGAGCACTTAAACATCTAAATAGTGAACACAAAAATAAAACAAGTCAAACAGTTCAAGTACCTAGGAAGTATCTTCACAGAAGACGGACGAGTCGACAGAGAGATAGAAACAAGATGTCCAAACGCAAATACTGTGAAATATCCGCTGTCACCTTTACTATTACATTCAAAAATCAACATGGAAGTAAAGAAACACATGATTAAGAACATCTTTATACTAACACTTTGCTGCCAATGTCAGACTTGGCAACTGACATAACTGTTAAATGACATAATTCATAGAGAAAGATCGAAACTTGTGAAATGAAATGTCTAAGGAAGTCTATTGGAGTCACCAGACTCAACAAAATGTCCAGTGAGAACGTGAGAAAGATAATACGTAACACATCAAGCATCGAATAGAGAAACAGCAGATAAAATGATTTGGATAACTTATGAGGATGAACGATCAACTTCCCATAAGAGCTTATAACAAGATGAAATCAGGATACAGCGCCAAGGGCAGACCTAGGAAAAGGTGGATAGACAACATCAATACTATCCTGAATAAACATGACTACACCTCAACCAGAACAACACACCTGGCTCTATAACACAGACTGCATCTCAATCACAAACCCCAACGCTCAACGGCAAGTGTGGACGCTACGACAACATCACTTCTAGGGAAAGACAATAGTACATATAAGACTAATTTCTGTCACACTACATATACTTTGAAAAAAACAACAACACTTTTCGACCAAACGTTACTTCAACTTCTTTTGTCGTTTGTATTCCAGATGAACTAATTCTTTGAGGGGGGGGGGGTTATTAATTTGTGTAAGTATGAATCTGAGGTTAATAATAATTAACTGGATTACAGAACGTGGAAACTCTTCTGTCGTGTAAACAGAACAGCAATAACAAAAATAGGTCCAGTAGATGCTAGATCTTGGTAGATCTTGCACAACTGTTGATCCGGGTATAATTCTTGTCATTGTTTTCTGACATAGATTAGAACTGTGTTCTTTCGCAAGACGCGACAATTTGTCAGAAGTGAGACTAACCGTCTGTGACTGTGGTAGCAAATATATTTATGCTAATAACTATTACGAAATGATAAATAGGTCAGTGTGTTACATAAAACTATTACTAATAATGGTAAAATAATAATTATTGTAAATAACAGTAATAAAGAAATAGTTTGACGTTTCAGTATAAGACTTTCGTCAGAAAGTTAATGATGTAATAATAGATTTCAAAAAATAAAATATGATAAAAATGTTATTGAAAATAAATGTAATCTACGACTTTTATCAAGATAATTAAATGTAATCTGCGACTTTTGCCAAGATAATTAAATGTAATCTGCGACTTTTGCCAAGATAATTAAATGTAATCTACGACTTTTATCAAGATAATTAAATGTAATCTGCGACTTTTGCCAAGATAATTAAATGTAATCTGCGACTTTTGCCAAGATAATTAAATGTAATCTACGACTTTTAACAAGATAATTAAATGTAATCTGCGACTTTTGCCAAGATAATTAAATGTAATCTGCGACTTTTGCCAAGATAATTAAATGTAATCTACGACTTTTAACAAGATAATTAAATGTAATCTGCGACTTTTAACAAGATAATTAAATGTAATCTGCGACTTTTAACAAGATAATTAAATGTAATCTGCGACTTTTAACAAGATAATTAAATGTAATCTGCGACTTTTAACAAGATAATTAAATGTAATCTGCGACTTTTAACAAGATAATTAAATGTAATCTGCGACTTTTAACAAGATAATTAAATGTAATCTGCGACTTTTAACAAGATAAGACAGACTGGCTATGTGGAAATCAAGGAAAATCTAGCATTTTAAAATTACTCATTTGAGCATTGTCGTGATTTATATTGGTTTTCAGGAAAGAATTATGACAGTGACTAGTGAAATCACGGAGTCTAATGACTCGTTAAGAGTTCTGGAATTCTCGTTTGGTCAGTATGTCCTTCGTTGGAGAAAGTCAAGTGGAAACCACCACACTGTCACGTGACGGATGTATAATGACGTTTCACACACAAAAAGTGTGTGGTAGTTAGAAATGCAAATAATGTGCAGAATGAAGGGATAAACACTATGAAGAAATGTGATGGAAATTTCATGGAAGAGAACACATTTTCTATGGAGAATAGGATGGGACTGCTACACGTATTATTTGAGAATAGAATGGGACAACTACACGTATTATTTGAGAATAAAAGGGACAACTACACGTATTATTTGAGAATAGAATGGGACAACTAAACGTATATCACGTATATTATTTGAAGCATGTACTCAGTTTGTCCTAGTCATATTTCTCCCTCGTTCTCCAGTCAGACACCGATATGAATTTCATCAATTAACTGGACAGTGGCCTAGACAGAGACATAGACCATCTCCGACAGAGCTGTTTCAGATGGTCAGTTTTTTTCCTGTGGTGTTGTACATTGGGCAGTTCTGTACAATATAGTATAGTCTGTTTTCTGGAGATTGTCCTCAGGGAACATATCGGTGTATCAACTCCCAAACCTCCCGCACATGTGTTGTTTGAGTGTTGTTGTGGCCTCTTCTCAATGTCTTCCTCTTCAGTGTGCATCCTCAAACACTGGATCTCTCATGTAACAGGACAATGGTCCTACTGGATCTCTCATGTAACAGGACAATGGTCCTACTGGATCTCTCATGTAACAGGACAATGGTGATACTGGATCTCTCATGTAACTGGACAATGGTCCTACTAGATTTCCAGCAGGATTTAGTCCAGAGAATAGAAATGCGTTCTGTCGCCGTTGTATTTGCGTCAATTGTCCGACACATCCGTCTTAGGTGGGTATCAATTTTAAAATCATTATTCCTTTTGTGCACACTTGTAGATAGCATCACCAGTTTTTGGTTGCATGAATTACTTCCCTTCTATTCCATTTGATAACGGACCTCATTCATTGACATGATCCGTCTACTGTCGTTATTCCATGTCCAAACTGTCCAAGGACATTTACATCTCGAATAGAGCTCATTAGCCATCTACGAACTCATAATCAAGGACATAACTAAAATTGAATTTTCAAAAGTGGATGTAACAAATGGTCATCATCATCATGTGATGGACGAACAACAACAACACTAAATATTTCATCTATTGTGGGGCAGTTGCGTCCAGTTTTTGCAATCTCACACGGTCATCTATATACATACGCTCATTCTACACGTCAAAAAAAAGAAAGTCGGTTGAAAAAAAAGAAAGTCGGTTGTCAAAAAAAGAAAGTCGGTTGTCAAAAAAAGAAAGTCGGTTGTCAAAAGAAATAGTCGGTTGTCAAAAAAAGAAAGTCGGTTGTCAAAAAAAGAAAGTCGGTTGTCAAAAAAAGAAAGTCGGTTGTCAAAAAAAGAAAGTCGGTTGTCAAAAAAAGAAAGTCGGTTGTCAAAAGAAATAGTCGGTTGTCAAAAAAAGAAAGTCGGTTGTCAAAAAAAGAAAGTCGGTTGTCAAAAAAAGAAAGTCGGTTGTCAAAAAAGAAAGTCGGTTGTCAAAAACAGAAAGTCGGTTGTCAAAAAAAGAGAGTCGGTTGTCAAAAAATGAAAGTCGGTTGTCAAAAAAAGAAAGTCGGTTGTCAATTAAATAAAGTCGGTTGTCAAAAAAAGAAAGTCGGTTCTCAATAAAAGAAAGTCGGTTGTCAAAAAAAGATAAAGTCGGTTGTCAAAAAAAGATAAAGTCGGTTGTCAAATAAAATGAAAGTCGGTTGTCAAAAAAAGACAGTCGGTTGTCAAAAAAATGTTGCCAGGATGTCTAGTCCTTAAATCATTTTTTCAAGAAAACATACATGACACTCTAGATTATAATGCCTATTGGGAAATGAAGCCTTTAAAAATTCTTAATTTGACTATTTCAATCGAATGTCAAGCGAAATATATCCATAGTGACCAATTAAATTAAAGGAAATACTCACGTGAGTCATTAAACAGGCTGGATTTCCAATTACCCAGTAGGTCTTATATGTCGAGGGTAATAGTTGCAAAAAAAAGGTGTGATATTCCAACACTAGGATTTCATTCTCCAACCTGAAGGTACTACACGGCACGAAACGAGAAACCATTTGATTAGGACTAATCCGACAGATACACTATTTTAATTGGTCACTTTGTGAGCACTTTGTGAGTACTTTGTGAGTACTTTGTGAGTACTTTGTGAGTACTTTGTCTTGACAGAGAGGATCAATATATTATTATTTTCTTCCTGAGACAAAAAGTTAACAAACTTAGTTATATACAGATGTGCGCCCTCTCAGAGTAGCGTGAAATCAATTAATTGTTATATACGGATGTGCGCCCTCTCAGAGTAGCGTGAAATCAATTAATTGTTATATACGGATGTGCGCCCTCTCAGAGTAGCGTGAAATCAATTAATTGTTATATACGAATGTGCGCCCTCTCAGAGTAGCGTGAAATCACTTAATTGTTATATACGAATGTGCGCCCTCTCAGAGTAGCGTGAAATCACTTAATTGTTATATACGAATGTGCGCCCTCTCAGAGTAGCGTGAAATCACTTAATTGTTATATACGGATGTGCGCCCTCTCAGAGTAGCGTGAAATCACTTAATTGTTATATACGAATGTGCGCCCTCTCAGAGTAGCGTGAAATCACTTAATTGTTATATACGAATGTGCGCCCTCTCAGAGTAGCGTGAAATCACTTAATTGTTATATACGAATGTGCGCCCTCTCAGAGTAGCGTGAAATCACTTAATTGTTATATACGAATGTGCGCCCTCTCAGAGTAGCGTGAAATCACTTAATTGTTATATACGAATGTGCGCCCTCTCAGAGTAGCGTGAAATCACTTAATTGTTATATACGAATGTGCGCCCTCTCAGAGTAGCGTGAAATCACTTAATTGTTATATACGAATGTGCGCCCTCTCAGAGTAGCGTGAAATCACTTAATTGTTATATACGAATGTGCGCCCTCTCAGAGTAGCGTGAAATCACTTAATTGTTATATACGAATGTGCGCCCTCTCAGAGTAGCGTGAAATCACTTAATTGTTATATACGAATGTGCGCCCTCTCAGAGTAGCGTGAAATCACTCTGACTACTGTTGACCAGATTATATTGATATAACTACATTCAAGATCATCATATTAGCACACGAAACAATGTCTGACTGCAAGACATTTCAACATGTAGATATTAAACTTGTAGATATTGAGAACGTGTAGATATAGAACTTGTAGATATTGAGAACGCGTGTAGATATTAAACGGTCTTCTGTTATCTTGCACGTTCTGTATGTTTATCGTGTATCGATGATAATTGGTACAACGTTTCCTTGTATCACAATGTTTCATTATGAATAATGTATGGACGATTCACGAAGGCTATATCGTATTGCAAGTTAGGAGGTTGCTATGCGATGTTTTCAACTGATTAAAAAACGCTGGCATGCAGATTTATAGTGGGGTTATTTTGTTGCAATTTTATTGCAGAAAAAAAAATAGAATTGGAACTAGAAATGAATAGTGGGTGGGGCCTTTGTGGTGTTATCGTCCATGTTGTTTTCAGTGTTGTGTTTCTTTTTAAATTTCGTTATCATTCCGCATATCTTTCGTTAATGTTCGTCTCTGTGACAATAATTGTGTATATTTACGTCATTGTTACCATGGATGTCTCCAAAATGTCTGCCGTCTAATGCTGCCTGTGATAGTGTCATTATTTTTACTGTTTACTGTGTTTTCACTACTTGTCTTGTATTTTCGTGAAAAAGACCGTAAGGTTGAAACGTTGAAACTGTCTTATATACCGTTATTTGTATTTTTTCGTACCAATACCCTATGTCTGGTAGTCTGTGCGTCCAGTATGAAGTTGGTAGTCTGTGAGTTCAGTGAAAAGTTGGTAGATGCTTTATGTAGTAAAGTTCACTAAATGCTTTATTAAGCAATGTTAGCAACTCTTACGATGAATTCTCAAGCTAAACACCAAATTTGACATGTATACGTTGTTCAATTTTCAACTCAACCGATGACATTTCTTCCATATTCCTTTCGTCAAGGTCATTAACAACTTCTAAAAATATATTCTCAATAACATCACCTTTTATTCACACTCTGGTCGAGTATTCGGTGAATTTTTGAAAGCCACCTCGTATTTGTACTTTTGACAACAATAAAAATTTTGAAAGCCACCTCGTATTTGTACTTTTGACAACAATAAAACTTTTGAAAGCCATCTCGTATTTGTACTTTTGACAACAATAAAATACATAATAATAATAATATTTAAACAAAATTTAAGACAGTTCAGGGTCGTAAATATATTGTCTTTAAAGGGAGGTGGGTTGACGTAAAATAATAAGGTCCTCTGCTCCTTTTTATATATCTTTTGATGTCATTGGTAAGGTTAATGACTACATTGTTTTAAAATATACATATTTATAAATAAATCCAGCCATCTACTAAATCTATTCCCGAGATCTACAAGATAAATCAAGATCGATATGTTGCCGACCCCTGCTGTTGAACATTAAAAATTGTACGCCAATAAAGAGTTATACGTTTTTGGCTCAGCGAAAATGATTTTCCATCTTTCAACACAATATTCAGATACACATGAATGTTTAGATACACAGACAGATATACTTTGGATTATACAGATACACATGAATGTTTAGATACACAGACAGATATACTTTGGATTATACAGATACACATGAATGTTTAGATACACAGACAGATATACTTTGGATTATACAGATACATATGTTAAATTAACAGTTTAAGATATACTTTCTGGTTATACAGTTATTTTTTCGAGGTCAGATGTTGATATAAATTTCACTTTAAAGAAATTAATTGGACTGTTGCAACCAGCCCCGAGATAGGGCCGTATAGCTTGTCCATCAGAGCCGTTTCTCATGGCCATCAATCAGCCCAGAGACAGGGCCGTATAGCTTGTCCAGCAGAGCCGTTGCTAATGGTCATAGTTTTCATCTTGTGGTGTGGTGCAGTGGGTAGTTCTGTGCTATGTGTTGTGAGTTTTTTCTAGCAATATTTTAGCTATGCCTGTGAAAACTTGTCAAACTAATTTTCATTAGTATCACGTGCCCGTCGACATTATAAGGCATGCTGGTTAATTGGAAAATATGTATCTTAAATGACTCATTTCATTTTTCCGGTGATAATCATTGGCTGTCCACACGAAGAATAAATATAGTGACTGGTGATAATTTCGAGACAAGTTAAGCAAGTCATTTTAGAAGGCGTTTTTTCAATTCGACAACATGTCTTATATTGTCGATGGTCTTGAGTATAGCAGGAAAATGTATATAAAATAATGTACTTTGCGTGATCTGTTAGCAACGTTGGTGTTTACATACAACTGTTACAGTGACGTGGCAAATCCTATAGCATATCCTTTAATTGAGATATTCCCCGCTGAACGAACGCATGTTAACGTCCTAGTCTATATTTTTTATAATTCAATTGCACCTCCGGTTTTTTTTCGATATTTGCGATAAAACGTCATAGTGTAAACATATATTAAAAAGACTTTTAATTGATCCTGGTGTTGTACAGTCGTTGACAGAACATACGTGACTTCGGTTGCTTATTGACAAACACACTAATAATAATTCTGAGGAATGTCAGTAACAACCTGAGGAAACAAATAAATCACGGCTATTCCCTGTTAGATGTACATGGTTTGAGAAATCTTTTCTATTTATAGCGAAGCAGTTACAATTAATCAATGGTAAACAAAAGAGGGCACAGGATATCGAAAACTTTGTAAACGTGAGACTGGAAGAGGCTGAAGGCTTGCAGAGAACTGAGAGGTTTACAGAGAAGCAGCAGGGACAACATTGTGCAATGAACGCGTCTAATAGGCACAAGAGAGAATATTTACATGCAAGTTATTGTAACTTAAATCAAGTGTGGCATAGGTGTTAATTCTTGGCTGTCCACGTGAGTTAATACAGTGTATGAATTCCAGTTGAGTTCGATCTTCGGAGACTGCACACATTTCGCTAGTAGACCTAGCGTTGGAAAATTGGCATTATATCGACGAACAGATAGCGCAGCAAGTACAATATACATAACAGGATGAACAAGAGCCCACACTCGGCGAAGAGATAAGACAACAAGTACGGATGAATCAGACAGGATGCATCATAACAACCATATAACCATTCTAAGTAAGCAAATAGATTACGGCACGCATAGCAGTAACCTCCACCATATCACAACGAACACACAATACAACACCACACAAGTTCTTCTAATGACTACCCGAACCAGGATAGACCGTAGTCCCTCACTGAACCAGAGTCAGAGTATAGTCCTTTGAAGAACTACAGCTAGAAGCCACAGATGTAACCCGGTTGTGTAGTAAAGAACTACAGCTAAAACCCACAGATGTAACCCGGTTGTGTAGTAAAGCACTACAGCTGGAAGCCACAGCTGTAACCCGGTTGTGTAGTAAAGAACTACAGCTGGAAGCCACAGCTGTAACCCGGTTGTGTAGTAAAGAACTACAGCTGGAAGCCACAGCTGTAACCCGGTTGTGTAGTAAAGAACTACAGCTAAAACCCACAGATGTAACCCGGTTGTGTAGTAAAGAACTACAGCTAGAAGCCACAGCTGTAACCCGGTTGTGTAATAACACCAGGAAATCACGCAACATGAAACAATGACCCCGAGGCGCTCTGTTATAACCAACAAGGAATTATTCCTAGGTTGAAAGGTGCGTGCTTCAGTCAAATCAGGCATATCCAGCAGTTAACAAATGTCGGATTAGAGCAAATCTTCGATAGGCGAGAATTTAAAATACTGCGAAATAAAATATTGCAAATGACTAGAAGCACATAAGAGAACACATACATCTAAATTTCAACAAAAAGTCAGTATCAAAAGCAAAAATAGTATACAATTAGTAAAATAAGGTACTGCCTAACATCATGGATAAATTGTTGCATAAAAACACAAAAATTGAAACGTAATGAATAACAAATGGTAATTTATACACAAAATAAAAAAACACTGAAGCGACAGAAACGAGACAAAACTAACTGATCATTTACAGAACACGACAAAATGTCTGTTCCAGAAGCGAATGATATTAAAAACGAAAGGTCTTAGGGTAGCAAATAGACCAAGGTAAAGGTTCTCAAGCAGATATCGTGCCAGGTCATTCAATTAGCATCTATGTATAGCATAATGGTAGCTATCTGACCCTGCAGAACTCCCAGATATGTCAATGACAAGTGCAGCAACAAATTCTGGGCCGATGATTACTATCTTGTAGATGATGCTATGTAAATGTCCGAACCTGTGTTACCTTTTCTTCGTGTAAATCACAGCACCGTCTGCAAATGGTCGCACAGATAACTCTGCCACAATGACATGTAAAAACGTGTGATGTAAATAGTGAGTGTATTTGTGCAATGACGTGGAACGAAATTTCTGTTGCAGTATTTTCAATGGACCGTGACTGTTGGCTGATATTTTTAATGGACCGTGACTGTTGGCTGATATTTTCAATGGACCGTGACTGTTGGCTGATATTTTCAATGGACCGTGACTGTTGGCTGATATTTTCAATGGACCGTGACTGTCGGCTGATATAGTAGACCTAACTGCAACAAGTAAACAGACCTTTATTCTATGCGTTTTTCATTAGTGTCCGGCTATTCATTGGACACTATTTATAGAATTTGAGTAGCCAGCCAAAAATAACCAAAGACGACCAAAGAAACAGACGGCAGCGATCACAATCGGCCTTCTAGGTCATACGTCCACAGGTCGTGACTTGAACCTGGTCGTGCACAGACCAACTGGATGAGTGTGTTTAGTGTCAAATAGACACACAACTAGCCGTGCGATGAACACCTATAATAAAGTAGTGTTGTCGCCGTTATTACAAATATAACCAATAAACAAGACAAATAATCTCAATGAGAAAAAAACAAGAAACAAAGAAACACGGACTTGTTATCGTCAAATAGGGACCTTTATCAGAACAGCTAGAATTAAACAAAATTATCTGTTAAATACAATGAGATGGTCTGACAATGAGATACTCTTTCTCAGACCACCTCATTGTCAGACCACCTCATTGTCAGACCACCTCATTGTCAGACCACCTCATTGTATTTAACAGATTATTTGTTGACAAAGAGCATCTCATTGTATGTGAACAATATTAATCTAGTCGTGCTTATAACCTTCCAATTTTCTAATGTTTATCCATATTTTTTAAAGTTTCCTATTTTACAAAATCTGCAATTTTCATATACAGATATTTTTCGTAAACACAACATCTACAGAGATTATCTACAAACCGCATCAGGAAACACAAGATCTACAGAGATTATCCCCAAACAGTAAATGTATCAGTATAAATCAGTAAATACAAAATATGCAACATCTACTCAGAAACAACATTGGTAAATACAACATCTACAACGACTATCAACAAACAACATCAATAAAAACAACGTTTACAGTCTCCTTGTGGTAGTGGTTGTCGTTCTCTTTGTGTTTCAGAGGTTCGGACTACGCTGTTTTCGTTTTGTTTGTTTATAATTTTTTTCAGAGATAGCTGGTAGTAATTATCGCTTCAAGCTACGGATTTACGTGCTGTGAGTGATACTCTCAGCAGACGGCGTGCCGCTTCGTTGAGAGAGACGGAGTACATATGGAATAACTTGAGTACAATGAAGTCAAACCTCTACATCTTTTAAGCATTCTCATCATCATACAACATCAGTAAACACAACATCTACAACAAATACCTACAAACAACATAGGTAAACACAATATCTACAACGAATACCCAGAAACAATATTAATAAACACAACATCTACAAAAAAAAAGGCAACCAATAATAGACACATTATTATTCATGTGGACAACATTAAAGAAGTACAACATGAGTGAAGAACAACATAGACAAACACATTCTGCAAATCACATTTGTAATCAGCATTCATAAAACAACTTTTATTTTCAATATAAAAAAAAACAGGCGCATGAAATCTTGAACAAATATTGACACTGTCTGTTCTATAAATACTAGATCTATTTTATTTTAAATGTAACAATTAAAATGAAAAAAAAAACAATAAATTTTCAGATAGAGTGTTACAAGTGTACGAGACTTGAGCTACAAATAGAACAATCGATATACCTCGAGTGTTATAGATATAAATCAACAGTCAAACTCAGCCTAAACTGATGACGCACATCTTCTAGTGTTATTATATTTAACTTAATGATAATGGTAAGTGAGGACATTCATAAATAGAATATATTTAGAAAGGTAGACGACTAAACGAATTTAGATCAGTCAGTGACTCTAGATATTAGTAGAATATCATATATGAAATGTGTGTGTACTTGGTGGTAGATCACATTTCTTGTCGAAAATATTATCAGCGATTCATAAAATGGTGAGTCGAGAAGGGCTTCAGCGGTTCATAAAATGGTGGGTTGAGAAGGGCTTCAGCAGTTCATAAAATGGTGAGTCGAGAAGGGCTTCGAGATGTTTCTAGAAGTTTAGTAGAGAGATGTGATATTTTATTTTATTGTCTGTTCTCCACCTCTTCCTGGATCTCTCTTGTAGCATTGTAATAGAACACTCTCTCTGGATCTCTCTTGTAGCATTGTAATAGAACACTCTCTCTGGATCTCTCTTGTAGCATTGTAATAGAACACTCTCTCTGGATCTCTCTTGTAGCATTGTAATACAACACTCTCTCTGGATCTCTCTTGTAGCATTGTAATAGAACACTCTCTCTGGATCTCTCTTGTAGCATTGTAATAGAACACTCTCTCTGGATCTCTCTTGTAGCATTGTAATACAACACTCTCTCTGGATCTCTCTTGTAGCATTGTAATAGAACAGTCTCGCTGGATCTCTCTTGTAGCATTGTAATAGAACACTCTTCCTGGATATTTCTTGTAGCAGAATAATTGTCTGATTAAAAGTTCCGAAAGATGTAGTACACAAAATAAAAACGTGCTTGGTAATGCTTTTTACACTAAAGGTTATACACATCCGAGTTCTTCCGTGGTACCTAATACATTAAATGTTTTTGCATATTTTATTAAACATCGGATGTTAGTAGCTATACCGCTAACATGCCAACCTTGAATAGCAAGATGTGTATCATTATTGCTCGCACTGCACGCTACTCTCTTTCACAATATTAATACTGGCCTGGGTAAAATTTTCGTGACCTTGTGCCGCTATCGTGAGTACTATCGATCTAAAGATCAATAGAGAAAAATCCTCAGCAACACTCTTCTCACTCTCAAATGAGGACAAATCAGAAAGTTAAAAATTGAAAATGTACGTATCCAAACAGAAGACGAGTCGTTGTAGTTGGGCACTACACTAGATAATATAATGTTTACATCGGTATAACCTTTGTGTATTGTTGTGATTTTTACATCGGTTTTACCTTTTATTTATTGCTATGTAATGTTTACATCGGTTCTACTTTTTTGTTTATTGCTATGTAATGTTTACATAGGTTCTACTTTTTGATAGTATTTATCGTGTCTATCGTCAACATTATCGACCTTTTTTCATTGTGTCTGCGATCACTGCTTCCTACGTTTGTCTGTAGTTTATCTAAACTTTCATTATGTCAAGAAAGCTACATATCTTTGTTAGTGTTAGTGATAGCATAAATTGTGATTTCTTTGAATATTTCTAGCAGATCTTGATTCCTTATTCGTTTCGTTTTCTGCGTTCATTCATAAACTTCTGCAGATTCGCAAAATGTAGTCCATAAGGCGGAATGCAATATATTCTGGTTTGTAGTTTAGCTGCCATATATGCGCCTTTTCGTACTGTCACATCCGACTTCAGCACGATTTATGAGTCATTTTGATCCTATATGGGATAGGGGAGCCAATTCCATTTCCTAAACTTCCTTAATCGCCTCTTACTACATGTCTAGCAGATGTGTCGATATTCTTTGCACCTTATTCGGGGCCCCATCAACAAACTGACACTTAATTCATACTTTAATTCTATATGTTGTTCTCAAATTCCATCTTTCTTCTCATTTTGGCAACAGCTATCTCTTCTACTGTTTTAGTAAGTGTCCATGATTCACAGTCGTAAACTGCTACCTGAAATATATTAGTTCTTATCACATGTAACTTAATTAATTTAAGAGCTGGTGTTTTTTAAAAAACAACTTTGTCTTATAATTAATCCCAGTATACAAATGAACATTTTTCTCTCTTTCATCCTCAGAGTTATCAGAGCTGTTACATGACAAATGCAAGGACATAGTTCTTTCAATACATCATTTGACAGCTTCAGACAGACTTCTAGTGCTTCTAACCTACACCAATGACCATCTGTATTTTCTCCTGAAATAGAAGACACTTACACTAACAGTATAAACTAAGACAATTAAGCACACTGTCTTGTCCTAAAGGCATCAGTTAGACGTCACCGAAGTACAACGTGCCAACGTCTTGTCCTAAAGGCTTCAGTTAGACGTCACCGAAGTACAACGTGCCAACGTCTTGTCCTAAAGGCATCAGTTAGACGTCACCGAAGTACAACGTGCCAACGTCTTGTCCATATTACAGGTTGCGCTATTTCTATGTAAATGTCAGGACCCATGTCACCGGTCGGGAATGTACGCGCCAAACGCCAAAATTCGCATTGTGGGCCTCGGAGAAAGGTCCAGAAAGCGTCGTCCATACAAAAGGCGTCTTGGGGTAAGAGAATTTGTCCGAATGCCATGCCTACTCCCAGCATTAATCGTTGTAGCCCTCGGTCTTTTAGCAGTCGGAGTGGGAGCTGGAATGTCTGCCATTGGATATGTTCCAAGTCAAGTTTCTCAAAATCACACAAAAGTCCCACAAACCAACAGTTCAGTGTACAACGCACAACACAATCATGACCAGAAGGTACTCGCTACAAAGGTGTATTCTTATGTGGGTCCCATTCTAATGGCGTTGGGGATGTTCGCAATGATTACAGCTTGTGTTTTTTACTGCGAAGTTTTAGACAAGTACACGATCCTTGTTCCCGACAAAAGAGCCGGTGTTTTCAATAAAGATGAACTTTATGAAATAATTGTTGCAGAAATGAAGAAGAGTTATGCCCAGACATTAGTAACAGCTTACAGCAAAGCTGCAGAACGAAGTCTTTTGGCGGACAGCCAGAGCGGCAGCAGAGACTACCTGCCCGAAGCTATTTTCCCTTACAAACCCACAGAGCCTCTCACATTGGAACAACATATTGACATAGAGTGTGAAGGATACACGCCGTCTCCTCCAATCCCTAATAAACGGTATAGCATCATTCAAGCCCGGATACAGCGATTAAAGAGTGAGGATAACTGGTTGAAGACGTCATCCCTACCCAACATTCGTAGAATTGCTAGTGTTAAACGTGCTGGTCGCGTTGGACCAAAAATAACCGACTCCCGAACTCTCAGTTGTGATTATACTATGGACGAGGCAAGGTTGAGAAGAAAATCGATGATGCTAAGGACTATAGTTCAATGGAATTCTGGTTCATCAGATCTGTTCGCCCAGAGACAGCGTAGATTTTCATCCGTGAAAGCGTTGCCATCAGAGCAAAGAGGAAGTGTGGGCAACATATCGGAGCAAGAATATGGATCGTTTCCACTTACGCGATTGATTCAGAGAAGGGGAACATTTGCGTGTGGAGATATGCGGACACGAAGAATGAAATTTCTTTTGTTGCTCGAAGCCTCTGAAAGTCAAGAAGGTTTCAATGACTCTGCACCTGTAGATGGCCGCCATACGGTAGCTGCCATACGACGTAATTCTTTTATACCATACACTACTTGTGATAAGTTCATCGCCGGGGAAGAAAAGAAAACAATTCGTGATAGAAGGCGATCTTCAGTGAACCCGTTCTCCCTTCGAAACCGCATTGCTCCTACTGCACCTCAGCCTACGACTAGGCGACATTCATTTTATCCTATTCGTAGAGATACACGAATTTACAACGTCGATCCTAACGAGAATAGAAGACACTCTTTTAATCCTGTCAGAATGAATAACACTTTAAAACCGGAATTCGCTGCCAAAATGGAAGGTAGGAGAGCCTCGTTCAATCCGGACATAGTACAGAATAGACAAGATGATAGAAGACCATCGTATATTCATCAACATACTTCCAGATTTCTTCAGATTCCTGGATTAGATCCGTACATGGAAGGACGGCCTACTACTACTAACAACGATAACCTTGAAACGCCTCAACATTCCAACTCTGACCCTGGTTTCTCGCATCAGAAATCAGGACTTCCACAAAGCTTCCAAGACGAAAAACGTATTGACAGGAGACACTCATTTAACCCTGCTGTACGGTTATCCACGAGTGGAGTTGATGGTTCTCAATATAGAGTGCCCTCGATTTCCATTAACGAGGACTCTCCAGAAAGATTTCTAACAGTGCCCTCACAAGATTACTACATCGAGGAGAGGGAGAGAAGACATTCGTTCAACGTATCACCAACTAAATCAATTACTGCTTCTTCTAAAATCAACGAAAAACCTAGTCCGCAGCGAATCTCTTTTAAACTGGAGCCCAGTGCTTCACCGACACATTTATCGCTACCATCGGCGCAGACTATTCCAAAACCAACATTAAAGACTTCCAAAGCCTCCACAGAAGGTATACGTCCTACTAGCTTCAAACAAGAGATGGTCATTTTTAGGCCTCTCAAGCAATCTGAATCTAGAAGCGGCAGCCCATGTAGTAATACATCCTGCTGTGGTAGTGAGAAAATAGGAAGTGAACGCTCAATGGCTGCATCTCGAGCAGCATCTATCAGCTCTGATCGGTCAGCTAGAAACACCTTGAATGTGTCTCCAGTTGCCGCTGATAGTTCTATGTTATATGGACCTTTCCAGCAATTCGTTACACACCCAAAGACTAACTGGGAAAAAGAAACATTCATTGATCCCAGATCAGAAACATTGGATTCTCAGACGATATTTCTCAACGAAATGAAAATGGACGCTCCTCTATCAATTACACGACCTCACAGGGCAGGAAGAATACATCGAAAATCTGCATCATATTTGTATGCAGAAGGGAGGGTTAGAGCACCTGCAGAGTACGCTGATACACCAGGAAGTACAAACTCAGGACCAGCTGCTTTATCCTCTATTACAAGAAGGGAATTTCAAGAGACTGTACACAGAAGCAAGTCGGTCACAGCTTTACCCGGCGTCGAAGCCACAAGGCCAGTATCTCCTCATACCATTATAAGCTATGCAAGAGTACCCAAGCCCACCTCTCCTCTAGTAGCCAGACACAAGTCGCAACAATATTCTGATAAAAAGTCTTGACAAACACCAGCAACTCATCTGGAGGACATTATATAGTTGGAAAACAGTTCTTCAATATCCATGTTGGTAAGACGAAAAATCGACCCTACAACCACATTGAAGTTAACAGTGGATTGAATATTCTCAATAATCTGCGCTGGACATAGTGAATCTGCACCCGATGTCATGAAGTCACCCATTGGTCGCTGTCAATCTTCGCCCCACATTGTACATCTGTGCCTGCATAGTCAAACTTCTGACCAGCGCTAAAGAAGAGCTACGGATTCCAAATAAATTTGACAACTGTTCTATGTACCACTTTTCTCAAACTAAATATGGTTATACGTTACTTCTGACAAGTTTCAGCTACTTTTGAAGCTTCCTAGGTCAGAATCATAGCGTATACCCAAGTCGTAACATCCGAACATGGAATAACTGTGTCAAGAACCTAACTCTTCCCTAGATGTCGATGAAGACCAGAAATAAGTACGAGTATCCGGTTGATTATCTCCCCTAGTAAAGTGTCCTCACAAACTGCCACATTCAATGTTAATTACTGTACATATTTATTGAACCGTTTAATAGAATCAACACTTGTCGGACATCCCATAATAGAATATACAGACGGTTATTTTGCATTTCATTTACTGTCACTATAACTGTCAGTACATATTGTCATCAGCCGTGCCAAATGTTAATCGTATACAACAAAACAATCCAAATGTCACATAAATGGCATACCTCATTAATATATATATATATTATATCTAATAACACTGACATATCAATTGATATATGTAAATATCCTTTGTCATATATTTCTGCGCCACTGACAAATGTGACCGTCATATCACAATAAAGTGTTAAAGAGTCTGTGATCACCAAAAACAAGGTTTAAACGTGTGTAAAAATGACATTATATTTGTAAACATGACATTATTTTTGTAAATATGACATCATATTTGTAAACATGACATCATATTTGTAAACATGACAACATATTTGTAAACATGACATCATATTTGTAAACATGACATCATATTTGTAAACATGACATCACTATTGTTAACATTTTACACAACATAAAATAATTATAATTCGCTAGTTATGTTATCACCCATGCAATCCTAATGCTGCATACCATCAGTTAAATACCAAGTTAATGATTAAGGTTACTGAATATAACTATCAATATAAATAAATCAGAAATAACAATAAAACAAAGAACAAACACAATTTTCGACGTCTGGGTCCTTAAGTTATCTTAGCAATGTTAATTATGTGATTATAATAGTGTTAATTTTACGATAATAGTGATGTCCCTATCACAGACAGTGCTAATTCTACGATTATAGTGATGTCCTTATCACAGACAGTGTTAATTCTACCATTATAGTATTGTCTCCATCACAGACAGTGTTAATTCTAGATTTTAGTGGTGTTCCTATCACATACAGTGCTAATTCAATGGTCGCAATGTTAAGTCAACGATGATAGTATTATGTTAGAGATTGGGGAATTATCTAGCCCGCTGGCAAATTATAACCCTCGAGATGATTTAGTTTAGATCGTGGAAGGCAACTGAGTTCAGACTAGGAATTCAATCAATCTAATAAAATTAGCACCATACATTTATATTAAGTGAATTATACTACAAACAGACAGAATAACCAGCCTATTGGGGGTTTATAGATGCAGTGCGACGAGTTCATGCACCACACATTGTTAAAATGTAAGTATAAACAGCATAGGTCCTTGATGATTGCCACATAATATGTCTACGTACAGAAGTGTTAGAGACATCATGACAAACAAAATAAATGCTTCTGGTCGCTAAATGCTGAAATCGAGTATAACGCATTCATTACTGAGAACTATTAAGAATTGTTCACTTGGTATAAATGAGTCATTAGGGATTAGAAGTGCAAAAAGCTCAGGTGACACCGCACCGCCTCATCAAAGAGATGCAGATATCACGTAAGTGGAGAGTTATTTCAAAATTAGAGCAAATATTTATAGCTAATTTTTTTTAGAGGAATATTTTTGTATGAAACGTTCAACTGTATGATATTTACTGCAGTCGGGTTTCCCCTGTAGAGTAGAGGAATATCTCGTGGTGTGTCACCCACTATCACAGTGAGGCCAATAATCATTTCTTCAATTTCAAATAAAACTATGAAACTATGAAACTATGAAACTATGAAACATACTTTGTCAAATTCCGTCACCCGAAGAATGAACAAGTGTCCAAAAATAAAGGTTATTTCCTGATATTATGAAGTAACACCCATCTGGCATTTCAATCTTTCAGCACTTCTTCGTTAGTCTTTCTGTCCATGATATTCTCAGCATTCTTCTATAGAACCACATCTCTGTTGTCCATGATATTCTCAGCATTCTTCTATAGAACCACATCTCAGTTGTCCATGATACTCTCAGAATTCTTCTATAGAACCACATCTCTGTTGTCCATGATACTCTCAGCATTCTTCTATAGAACCACATCTCTGTTGTCCATGATACTCTCAGAATTTTTCTATATAACCACATCTCTGTTGTCCATGATACTCTCAGCATTTTTCTATATAACCACATCTCTGTTGTCCATGATACTCTCAGCATTCTTCTATAGAATCACATTTCTGCTGCCTTTAATTTTTCACTATCCTGTTTATGTATTGCCCAATACTCGGATCTGTCTGTTAGAATCTTCGTTATGCAGCTCTGGAGAACTCACTACTTATGCAGCTCTGGAGAACTCACTACTTGTGCAGCTCTGGAGAACTCACTACTTGTGCAGCTCTGGAGAACTCACTACTTATGCAGCTCTGGAGAACTCACTACTTATGCAGCTCTGGAGAACTCACTACTTATGCAGCTCTGGAGAACTCACTACTTATGCAGCTCTGGAGAACTCACTACTTATGCAGCTCTGGAGAACTCACTACTTATGCAGCTCTGGAGAACTCACTACTTATGCAGCTCTGGAGAACTCACTACTTATGCAGCTCTGGAGAACTCACTACTTATGCAGCTCTGGAGAACTCACTACTTATGCAGCTCTGGAGAACTCACTACTTATGCAGCTCTGGAGAACTCACTACTTATGCAGCTCTGGAGAACTCACTACTTATGCAGCTCTGGAGAACTCACTACTTATGCAGCTCTGGAGAACTCACTACTTGTGCAGCTCTGGAGAACTCACTACTTGTACAGCTCTGGAGAACTCACTACTTGTACAGCTCTGGAGAACTCACTACTTATACAGCTCTGGAGAACTCACTACTTGTACAGCTCTGGAGAACTCACTACTTATGCAGCTCTGGAGAACTCACTACTTATGCAGCTCTGGAGAACTCACTACTTATGCAGCTCTGGAGAACTCACTACTTATGCAGCTCTGGAGAACTCACTACTTGTGCAGCTCTGGAGAACTCACTACTTATGCAGCTCTGGAGAACTCACTACTTATGCAGCTCTGGAGAACTCACTACTTGTGCAGCTCTGGAGAACTCACTACTTGTGCAGCTCTGGAGAACTCACTACTTGTGCAGCTCTGGAGAACTCACTACTTATGCAGCTCTGGAGAACTCACTACTTATGCAGCTCTGGAGAACTCACTACTTATGCAGCTCTGGAGAACTCACTACTTATGCAGCTCTGGAGAACTCACTACTTCACGTCTAATAACAGGGATCTGCAGGACTACAATAGTACGTACGTAGAAATGTCGAGTTATCATTGATACACAGTTTTACAGCAGTCCCACTTATTATCGATTGCAGGACTACAGCACACAAAAACATGTACGGACTGAGCACTGTCCTAGAGCACTGAGCACTTTCCTAGAGCACCGAACACTGTCCTACAGAGATAGACATCCAAATTATGAGATTTTTAAAGAACTTTCATCCATTACTTTATCTATATTCTGTGGCCCTCCTTTGCCTTGCCTCAGGAGTAGAAGAGTTTTCTGGAGAGGCCCTTTCAATGATCTGTTTGTAAGATTGTTCCTGTGTCTGATTTCTGTGATCCATCTTTTACATGGTCTGGCTTTATAGCCGTGATGTTTATGTGTCATGGCTATCTGTGGCATGCTGCCTTTTGATAATCTGGAAGCGTATGAAAACTACTTGAACTGTTGTCTTTTGATGTGTTCCAATAATGATATTGTTTTAGTTATCAGTCTGATGTTATCGTTTCTAATTCTATCTCTCAGTGACACTACGAGTATTCTTTGTAGACATGTCATTACATACAGCAACATTTATCGAGAACATTCATACAGTAACATTTATCGAGAAAACAGGACTTTCTCTGTAGACATAAGTTAAACCTGTAAACAGGACTTTATCTGTAGACATAAGTTAATTGCGAACACGAAGATGTAGAGAAATGTACTGTGTTTCACGCTGAAGGGGCATAGCTGATTCCTTCTACAATCTTGTTACACGCTGAAGGGGCAGAACTGATCCCTTACTTCTACAATCTTGTTACACGCTGAAGGGACAGAACTGATCCCTTACTTCTACAATCTTGTTACACGCTGAAGGGACATAGCTGATCCCTTCTACAATCTTATATGTTGTCAACAGATCGCTGATTTCTCTGCCATATTACAAGTTAATAATGATAACTAACACAATGACAGAGGAACACACACTAAATATGTGTATGCATGTCGATGTCTGAATTCAATTGATCGGTCCATCCTTCTATCTTTCGCTTAAAATGTGTCTAGAACTGTAATTTTGATCGATTGATTCTATTCATAGTAACCAATACACGTTATATTGACAAAAAATCTCACCTTTTTTAAAGAAGCAGATTGGTAAAGTTCAGAATTCTTGTTGACTCACGTTTTGCTAACTCTCAATGTGAGACGAATCTATGATAGCTGAACAGATATTGTTCAAACCCTTTCTAATATCTTTCTGTACTCCTCGACCTGTCCTAATTATAGACCTATTATTCATGAATCCACTGTTTCTTCTTCATGTTGAACTAGACGTTCATAAATTCAACCAAAGTCAAAGTAGCTCTGTCTTATATTATCGAGCCCAGACATTCGATATGGTAACTCTTATACCTACTCTATGTTGTTTCCGACATTCGTGATGGAAACTCTTATACCTACTCTATGTTGTTTCAATCTATGAGGCGAAGTGTTAATTGTTGGCAGGTTGGCCGTCAATCTATAAGGTGAAGTGTTAATTATTGGTAGAGTGGCCGTCAATCTATAAGGCGAAGTGTTAATTATTGGTAGAGTGGCCGTCAATCTATGAGGCGAAGTGTTAATTATTGGTAGAGTGGCCGCCAATATATGAGGCGAAGTGTTAATTGTTGGTAGAGTGGCCGTCAATCTATGAGGCGAAGCGTTAATTGCTGGTAGAGTGGCCGTCAATCTATGAGGCGAAGCGTTAATTGTTGGTAGAGTGGCCGTCAATCTATGAGGCGAAGCGTTAATTGTTGGTGGAGTGGCCGTCAATCTATGAAGAATCTTATAATCATGATAGATCTTGTGTATTAAGTGACCCAGATATATGTTGAAATGAATGGAGGCATGATCCATCCTTGCCGGGCTCATACATTTGTTTTAAAGAACTCTTTGTTGTTATTTGATAAGACGTACTACTTGCGTTTCCTGCATAGTCATTCAACGACGTGTATGATGGCGGTTGTAACATAAAATTATCTCAGACTATACTATAGACATTGTGCCAAACAAGCCATAATAGCTCCATACTCCACCTAGAAAATTCCGAACGTAATAATTACGCAACGATTTTCCAATTCTTGTAGTCTTCGGATCCAAGAAGAGTCGCCCGACCCCCCCCCCACACACACACACACAACCTGCAGGATCGAGAAGTCATATTTAGTCTGACACTTTTTCAGTATTATGTCCAGCCTAAATTAACAAACTAGGATTATACATTCTGGCCATCCTTGGTCATTAGATCAGCTGAACAAACAAATTCATTCTCTATGTCTGCAAGGGTTTTCCTACTCAGCGGTAATGTATTAAGAAGTAACTACCAATATTGAGATTCCAGCGGCTTACTGACATAAGGGGTGTTTTTAATTGCCTGTTTCAACAGCTTGCCGGTATTAAGGAGTTAAACTTAATAGTAATTGACTCACAGGATGATTCAGTGTCATGTGTTTCTCAAATTAAACAATATTTTACATATATTCTCTCATAACAATATTTGGTGACGTTTTGGTACATAATGTTACAGTGACGGTTAATTTACTTGGTTCAAATCTTGCCCTCGGCAAATTTTTCATCAAGGCCGTTGAGAAAGCAATGGCAATCTACTAAGCGTATGCATGCTGCCTAGAATATCAATATTGCCCAAAAGAATTAAGGGTCAATGGAATACTTCCTGAGTGTGATATGCTACCAATTTTTACAATTTGCTTAAATATTGGCATTTATTGAGATACAACTGCTAGACTTGTTTCTCCACTTTCGTTGCCATGTTTGTTTCTGTTGATTGTTGTGACACTTTCTATGCAGCCTCACCTTGCCCGATCATTTTCTCTGTGTATACTGCACAACATCAAAACAAAAGTTCTTTGTTTTATATATGTATACAGTAATTCATATGTTTGTTTTCCTCGTTTGTTATAACGACAACCAGCCGCAGTTCTCGTATGTTGATTTGAACCCCGAGAATTACGAGCGTTTAGCTCTTATTTCCTATGTGAAACAAGTTTTCATTAGATATATTTTTAAACTTTGAAAGGCGCAAATAAAACGGCAACACAACGCATTTCCATTCTCTGGACTACATCCAACTGGAAATCTTGTAGGACCATTGTCCTGTTACAAGAGAAATCCAGGGGGAATTTGAGAATGAACGCTGAAGAAGAAACTTTGAAAAGTGCAGTTCTAAATACTGTGCAGTGTTTTGAGAAGCCTCTTACATTGGGGGGGGGGAGCGAGGGAGGAGTAAATAATTATATGTTTGTCGATTTTCTACCTTTCGCCAACATGTATAGTGGAGTCATTGACTTCAGATCATTTGTCAATCACACAGTCATGTCAAATTTGTCTATTATAAGCTTGCCTTTGATCATGGTCACAAGGACTGCTGATGAGCCACATGGTATTGCCCGTTAGGGAAAAGAACTCTTAAATTATGGCGGGTTAACGTGTTCTCCTGTTTCTGGGCTCGCAGAGGGAATTGTCTTAGTTCCAGTTTTCAGTTTAAAAACGGAGACGACACCCAGTCTCGAATAAGATTTGATGTTTTAAAGTCATGATAGTTTCAAAATCATGATTGTTTAAAAATCATGATTGTTTTATGATATTGTTGATGCATATTTAGTTTCTTAATAGAGGCATTCAATTGCGACATTATCCTAGGACCATCACATCCTGCCAGAATCGCAGAATAAACTTCCGGGCCAACTATCCCATCGTTCTTCTGTCAGATTTCCTGACCCATCCGCAGTGACAGCACACCTTGCATTCCCTGCCACCAGGGATTCTGCCACAAACATTTTACATTCCCAGCCACCAAGGAGTCTGCCACAAACATCTTACATTCCCTGCCACCAAGGAGTCTGCCACAAACAGACAAACGTGCTGTGTCCGCTGACCAACATCATTTCATCATCCATGTGGATCATTTGATAAAAGATAAAAGATACAAGTCAGAGATTGAGATAAGACATGGAATAACAATGATGATTTACTTCACAGCACACATGTTGTCACTCTATCTGTCAACCTACCTTAGTCTCCTTCTACAACATGCCTGGAATGAAGACAGTGTCCCTATTCTTTGCTCCCTGAACTAGAAGTCCTGGCCCTGGTAAATATATGAGCGCAGCATACCTAATAGAAATTCATCATTCTGTGGTATTCAATAACTTGTACGTGCTTGCAATGTTGGTTGGTTGGTTGGTTGCTTGCTTGCTGATCCAGCGGTCCATGGGCTCATGCCCTTTGACCTAATGCCATTAAATGACATTATATTGCTGGGAAGTTGCTTGCAATGTAGTAAAATATTGTTGCATGTTATAAATATCATATACAGTTAACCCATTGTTGCATGAGCTGCATTATCCAGTGGATGCCGGTAAATTGCAACATCCCAGGACATTACGTAACGGACAGCTTCACCAAAGTTGCAGTTGATATAAATATCCAATTGTTGGTGAGGTGATCTGTTCTTGAGATCTCAATACCATTATTTAAAAAGTTGATGTTTTCTGAAGTTGATTTAGTAATTCATACATCGAATTTTTGATGGTTAACAAAGATAATGTACTATTGTTACTGGTTTAACTATCAAATAATAACACTGATGTAAAAAATAAATAATTTTAAAAAAGGAACAAAGGCTAGTTCGACGTTACGGTTTAACAGGGACCTTTATCAAGCATATTTATTGGGCGTGCTAAGAGTGTCTGGACAACTACATTTTTTAGCAGTTGAAATGATGAGGTGTTTCGTTGCTTCGTTAGGATCAATGTCTTCACGTATGTTGTTGCTAAGGGGACGTATTCGGCATAAATGATAAATGCTGCCGAAGTAAAATACTTCATGTCATTGGTGCATATAAAACGGTGACTCAACACATTCTTTTTTTCTGAGCTACATCATGTTGAAAATCTAGTAGTACAAATTTCATGTAGAAGAAATCAGTGGAGGACATGTATCTATAGGATAGATCCGGTATAGGACATGTATCTATAGGATAGATCCGGTGTAGGACCTGTGTCGTATAGGAAAGATCCGATATAGGACATGTGTCCTGTAGGAGAGATCCGGTGTAGGACCTGTGTCGTATAGGAGAGATCCGGTGAGAGATTGAGTGCGTTGGAAAATAAAATAGCAAACAACTGTCCATGTTAGTTAGATATTGAAATAGAGTTACATAAGAACGACGTATTGTGTATCTAAAACAATTATTTTAAGCCATTCTCAAATCGCAGTAGGATCGCGACAATTCATATTAAATAACACAATATTCCCTGAATCAGCTCTTCAGGCGGAACCCGGCAATCATTTGATAATAATAGCAATGAAAAAATAGAAACTCACAAGCAGTCAAGGTCCTAGGGTATCACATTGAGACATTTGGTGCTGAAACATTATCAGATTATCCTGTACCATCCGGATCAGTTTGGAAACTTCAAATTCTGTCCAGTCCTTGATGTTATTCAGCCAATTTCTCATTGAGAGCCTTTGACATAGACCAAGCACGATGCATGGGAAGAACTTGCACAAAATAGAACTATATGGCGCTTTATAGTGACAAAAATGCGCAGCATCGTGTGAAAAGAGGAGAAATGCAGCAGCTCAACAACGAAAAGCTGTTAGAAAGTCACGGGCAGAGCAAAACCCGTCTACAGTGGTCATTCCATGTCCATACTGTCTAAGGACATTTGTGACTCGAAAACGGATGTTTGACCCCCATCTACGAACTCATAGTCAAGGACATAATTCGAAGAAATTGTGTCTCATGTCGTGCCTGCACCACCAGAGTTTACTGGAGTTTACGAATTTTCACGAATGTTAACAACGGCGACCATTCACCTGGTGCCCAAATAACTAAACAAACTGTATCAGCAACTATACCACAAATAAAATATTGACAGAACAGACCTATGTTTTTGTGGTACCCGGTTTACAGCATCAGTTAAAGAGCTGGACAAAATAAGATCAAGATCGGAGACATACTTGATCCAGTTTCCCATTAAAAATTGAAAGATGGAGTACAAATATACGGGGTAGCCGCTCCGACATGTACAAGTGTGTACAAATCACAGATATTCTAGTATGATCTAAAACCTCAGCACAGAAGAACAATGTAGAAATGTATGCAACTTCTAAAAGCCTAGTGTTGAGACACATGTGTCGGACCACTGGTATAATTTAAACGGCGACACAAAGCATTTCCATTCTCGGGATTACATCCTGCTGGAGTTCAAGTAGAAAAATTGTCCTGATGTAAGAGAGTACCAGCGGGAGTTTGAGAATAAACGCCGAAAAAGAAGGAGGTTGCTGACTTTGTCAATAGTTTTAAAATAGACAACATAATCATAAGAAATATATGGTGATCTAGTAATGATTTGCTATATCAAATATGTTGTATACTATAATATATGGTTATCTAGTAATGACTTTATATCAAATATTATGTGCGTTTTAGTCATTATCACAACGTCATTACTCTGTTCCACGTTTCGCATGTTCGTGTTTAAATTTGTGGGTTGGTTTTTTGTTGTTGCTGCAGTTAGTATGTAATATCGTGAGATTCTGAACTAGCTGTTTTACCGACTTGCCAGATATAATTAATTTTAAGCCTAGTGATTTCGAAGCTGGACTCTGTTTTAAAAAAATAGAAAATCTGCAGATCAAGTTCCTGGATGCCAAAGATATCTAGTGTGTGACACGTTAAGATTGTTATACAAACTTGAACTGGTAAACATGCATACAGACGTACATATTCAGCAAAATCCTTAATTAAGAGAATAAAGATCGGAATGTCTTCTTGGTAATAAAGATGCTAATAAAGATGATAATAAAGGTATTAAACTGCATGGAAGTAAATCGTAGACACTCAACAGGACATTGAATAATTATATAGAGACTGAAGAGATGTGGTGTTTATAGAAGAATGTTAAGAACACCAAGGACAGATTTTTAAAAAAGGCGTAATGAAGATATCCTGAAAAAAATGAATTTAAGTTTGCCATTGCCTTTTTCTTATATTGTTGACTAAGGTCCGTTTCGCATTTGACTCTTTCAACACCTCTACATTAGTTTTTCTGGCAGTCCATGGTATTCTCAGCATTCTTCTGTAGAGCCGCATCTCTGCTGCCTCTAATTTTCCACTTTCCGGTGTGTTTATTGTCCAAGACTCCCACCCATATGTTTGTATAGGGGTTATATAGCACTGCATAACTCTCTTTCTCATCTCTAATGACAAGGTCATATTACACAGTATATTTTTCATTTTTCTGAATGTTGTTTTTGCCTGTCCTATTCTGCATCTTATTTCATCATAACAGCAACTTATAACAAACTTAACCATCTTTCTTCTTGCTGTTAAGTTTCACTTACAGAGATGGCCTGCCGCTACTGATGAACGGTTTACCTTCACAAATATGTTTCAACATTTTCTGTTTATCTGTTTGATTTGCTACTTTCTTTCTACACTTGTTTTAAATTTCTACTTTTTCTTCTAGCTTCGAATTAAATTGCCACTTATCGTCTTTCTCTTCTATATTCGCTTTTAATTTTAAGTTTTCTTTATTTCTTTTTTTCTTACGTTCTTTTTCCACCCAGCAAGCAGGATTAATGTATTCTATCAATGTTTCCATTGTATCTTCAATATCTGCGCGGTTTTGGCCCAACACATGAAACTTCAGCATGGTTTTCTTCAGTGCAGGATTTACGTATAAGCTAAACAAGCAATATATTAGGGCCCCCCCTTTCTTGGGGGGCCCACAAAAATATATTTGGCATTGACACAATATCTGGACTTATAAAGGGCCCCATATCTGAAATAGCTTAGGGCCTTACCAAGTCTAAATTCGGCGCTGGTTTTCTTATATAATTTTAATAAAATCTCCCGAACAAGTGATTCACAAAATAAGAAGCTATTTATCTATGTGACATGTTCTGTGCGGAACGTGGTCTTCACTGCCACTGTGCAAGCCTCCCGTTTGTGTGGTACCACACTTTCAGTCGGCCTTCGCTATCTTGTCTCCGTCAATGCATGCATCTTCTTCTAGTGCTCTTTCCTGGAAACTTTCCCTTCACAATTAATCTGTATAGATCAGTGTGTATTTTAATATGTCCAAAATATGTTTAGCTTCGGTTAATTTTTGGGGGATAACTGCAAAGAAACTTCTGGTAACGTTTCAGATCATGGCATAGAAACATGACGTCTGGTAACGAGACACGACGCGCTTTCTAAAATTATTTCGCAAAGAACAGTCGAGTGTGGAAGGACAAGAGGCGGTCAAGCACAATCCTGGACTGATAACATAAAGGAATCGTCTGGTCATGAATTTTCTATACTCCTCCAAACGGCTGATGATAGAGACGTTTGGAGGACTTTTCTGTGATGATGTTTCCAGTGTGTTTCCCCAAATACCCGGACGAAATTTGTGGAGAACATTCATTGACTGTGCCTGCCAAAACAAGTTATACGAATAATACATAATATTCGTTGATATAAATATTACGCTTCTTCTTCTTCTTTTCGCTTTTATCCTTTTATGCCTTGCAGCGTCAGGAGTAGAAGTGTTCTCTGGAGATGACTTTTTTTGCGAAATGTTACGCGAACGTAATTAATTGTGCCTCGTATTAATAAAATATCTTCTCATATTAATAACACTAATTTGCATTTCTTAGGTTGGTTTTTGTATTTGCAATTTCAGATAATGAACGCAATTAATATTTTTTGACTTTTCTGAAACGTTTAAGAATGTGATGCTCATTTCCACCGCCACCATCATCATCATCATCATCATCATCATCATCATCCTCTCCTGCAAGCATTATCATGATTATTGTTATGGAGATTATAAGATTACGTTATTATTATATTACAAGATTATATTATTGTCAAAGAACTTCAAGGTTATTATAAATTTCGCTGTTTATATTCTTAACGTGTGACTTCTCAGTCTGTTGTAGGCAGTGACTTCTCAGTCTGTTGTAGGCAGTGACTTCTCGATCTGTTGTAGGCAGTGACTTCTCAGTCTGTTGTAGGCAGTGACTTCTCAGTCTGTTGTAGGCAGTGACTTCTCACTCTGTTGTAGGCAGTGACTTCTCAGTCTGTTGTAGGCAGTGACTTCTCAGTCTGTTGTAGGCAGTGACTTCTCGATCTGTTGTAGGCAGTGACTTCTCGATCTGTTGTAGGCAGTGACTTCTCGATCTGTTGTAGGCAGTGACTTCTCAGTCTGTTGTAGGCAGTGACTTCTCAGTCTTTTGTGTCCTGGAGTAAGTCTGCGGGAAATAATATGGCCTACCTAGACGGCACTTCTTTCAAACCTGAGAGATTCCATCCAGTGGGTGAAAATCCACGGGTGACCTGAAGCCAATCACACTTCATTGAAGCTATTGGCGATGTAACATGATAATTGACTGAAGCTATTGGCGATGTAACATGATAATTGACTGAAGCTATTGGCGATGTAACATGATAATTGACTGAAGCTATTGACGATGTAACATGATAATTGACTGAAGCTATTGGTGATGTAATATGATAACTTAGTTTTATACTTAGTTTGGTAACATTTATACCTGTTTCCGTTCACTTGTATTTTTGCCCTGTGTTACCCCAGCCACATATTATCTATTTAGGGTTGTTACCCGACACAGGAACTTTTATCCCTTGATTTCCCTAATACTTGGTACCGCATTCAATAATTACGTGTTTGTCTTATTAAGCAGAAGATCGTGTCTATTCTATTTGAAGAGATTGTATTTAAGTCTGTTGCGCATGTGCGAATCTTGACAATTTTCTATTGAATTTGTAATATTTATCAGTATTCTAACATCCAGTCTGTTTTCTAACCCTCCTGCTCATGGTGAATCTTAGCGAATTCGTATAGTAAGAAATCAGTCCACTTTTATGTTATACGACCCACTTTCTAATATTATTTTATATTATACGACCCACTTTCTAATATTATTTTATGTTGTACGACCCACATTCTAATATTATTTTTTGTTATACGACCCACTTTCTAATATTATTTTATATTATACGACCCACATTCTAATATTATTTTATATTATACGACCCACTTTCTAATATTATTTTATATTATACGACCCACTTTCTAATATCATTTTATGTTGTACGACCCACATTCTAATATTATTTTTTGTTATACGACCCACTTTCTAATATTATTTTATATTATACGACCCACATTCTAATATTATTTTTTGTTATACGACCCACTTTCTAATATTATTTTATATTATACGACCCACTTTCTAATATTATTTTATGTTGTACGACCCACATTCTAATATTATTTTTTGTTATACGACCCACTTTCTAATATTATTTTATATTATACGACCCACTTTCTAATATTATTTTTATGTTATACGACCCACTTTCTAACATTATTATTTCATGTTACAAGATGCAGTTAAAATGGTAGGAGAAGAGAAAACCCAGGTACTACAATATGATTGTATACATGTAGGATCCGTTCATGAATCGTTCCTACACTTGTACAAATAACTGTGGACAGAAGAGATGTTTTGAGAGCTTTTTGTGCTGATGTCTCCAATGTGGCATACCTACGGAACTAACGGGTTAATGATCTTGTATATAAAGGATTAATAATTGTCTAACGTTACACGAGTTCATGTACGTTCCTGAGGCTGTTTTACTGGAACTTCTGAGTTGCTTTATCAGAACCATGCAGTTATATTACGTGTATGGGTAAAATAGCAGTGGGTGGCAAGACAAGATTCCGGATATCACTGTTTTTGACGACCTGGTATCTGTAGCATTGACACTATCCTGATGCAGATACAGATTTATTAGGCAGATTATCTGGTACATATGCCAGATCATCGTTTGCCAAAGATACTTCTCTATGGTGAGGTGTAGAAGGATGTACGCTCTCAAGGTTGGCAAAAGAAACGCTACAAGGATTCTTTAAAGACATTCTGAAAGCCTTTGAACCAGATAAAGATACATCGGTTATACAGAAAATAAAGCTACATGGTACCCTACAATAAAAAATGTTGCAGCATCACACATTCAGATGATTGGATCAATGCATATAAAATAGAGGAGATTGCCTTCTAGATACACATTTAGACACATTTGAATACACATTTAGACACATTTGAATACACACTTAGACACTGGTCTGGATAGGAGACCTGTTTTTAAATTATTAGATAATCGTTGAGAGTTGAAGTCTTCTGGATAAGACAGAAAGTTTAACAGAAACTTCACATTCCAAATAGGAAACAAGAGCATCATTGATCGTAATTCTTGAGGATCATTATAATCATACTATTGCCAATTCCATAACCCTTCACTGTCGTTCGGGTGCCTCACTGGAGACACTAACTTAATAATACTACTATCTCCTCCTGAGTAGGAGAATCATCCAATAAACATTGCACCAAGCCAAAATATAAAGTCTCCTGGGTATGAAAAGAAAGCTCAGAAATCTCCCCATTGCACATAGAAAGTAAGAGCTAATCAATTGTAATGTCTAGGTTTCTCAAACAAAGAAATACCGACATTCCTCTCTGTCCTTAGTTCCATGTTGAATTGTGAATTATGATGAACTCACAGACTATCCGACCACATGGTATTAGTATGAACAAATACACTTAATAATATACAAGATCTTTTCAACGTTTCAAACTTAAGGATTGTTTCAAGAATATACAAAACAAACAGTAAATATTACCACAAAAGCATTAGACGGCATAAATTGAACGGTTCAACATTATTCAGAACAGAATATTATGAGAATACATTTATGAGTGAATGTTTAAGTTTTATCGTGGAACTCCAAGAACATAGTTCTCTCGTTTTGAAGATCATGTTTTCTTTGAACGACCAACACTCTCTGCCTGTTGCGTTCGTGGTTGACACTGCTAGACTGTAATCTATTCATTTTGTGATATTTGCATCCAGTTTCTATCGCTGCCTACTTCATGCGCGCTTTTCTCAACTCAAGTGAGGTCTTCAACAAGGTACCATATCATTTTATTAATAAGTTCTTCAACAAAGTATTATGTCGTTTAATTAGTATTTCCAAAATACATTATTTAAGTGAGTCTGCAGGAAATAAGAAAAATATGTTCCTGTCGAAAAGTATACATGTATAATGATGTCTGCCTAATTAAATCATATACAAGTAAATTCAAGTATGAAGCATGAGGATAAATGAAAATAACTCTTACAGCTAACGGGAATTAAACCAGATGCGTTATAGCGGCACAGAATAGCCTTGCAACTCAAGTAACCCGGTTTTCAGTACTAATTAAATCATCCCGTTTTCTGATCTGTAACGACCCATCAACTACTGTGTTTATCGTCAATGAATCTGTTCTAATAGCAAACCGTGGCAATCGTCAGGAAAAGCCTAGTAACTGAATCAAAGCAATCCTTCTTCATAGGTCTTGTTTTCGATTAGTTCCGTGTTTTATTGGTAACCGAGACAAAGTATATATATATAGTCATCAAAGAAAGCAAGAAAATAATAGAAATTATTACGTATGAAGGATGGTTTTAATTCTGTACGTCAGTCTTCTGTTGGCGATAGATACTCTAGAACAGTAGGCCTACCATGTTACACATTTCCTTGAATCACTCAATAACACGAATCTTTGAATTCTTTGGGAAGCATATTTAAAAAATGACGTAATTTGATGTTTTCCTGTAACTTTTATTGGCTGGTGACAGAAAAATATACAAACAGGTGCGAATGAAAATCGCGGGAAAAGCCAAACTGCGAAACTTCTGAAGGATGATTCCCAATAAGTCAACAGAACTGCAATATTGCGAGACTAGCATTTCCTACACCAGAATGTCCCACTGTTCCTCGGACCCCATGGTTGAATATGATTGATATTCTGTGATAACACTATACAAATGTTATCGTAAAAAACATGCACCATACCTCAACCCTATAGTCTTGTAGTTGGGATTTGTAATCACAACAGTGAATGTCATTTTTATAGCACTTTTATTTACTTTTATTTTATTTGCATGTTTTGTTATTGAAAATGAAAACTTAAATTAATATACATATATATTTGTACGAGTGTCATTTCAGAATATTAAAGATATATATATATATATATATACATGTAAGTCATCGAGATATAATTAATCATATGTGAAGTTTCTAACTATGAATATGTTGACTTTGTTGATTATTCTATGACAGATAAACGCATGCGCTGTTGCGTGATTTTCTGCGCATTTGTGTTGTTTTTAAATAGATAAGTTTCCTGTTGGTGTCTGTATATGTGAGCGCGCTTGTGTGTTTCATGAAAGTGTGTATACGCGCGCGGTTTGAAAGATTATAAGACATTCTGCAACATCGACACGAAAATAAAAAAAATAAAAGAGAAATTAAAACATTTGTTGTGTGTTGTTATTTGTAACATTCTAAATATTGTTTTAAGCAGTTTCATATTTAGGTATGAGCCGTTATTGGCCAGCGGCAAGAGCATACAACATGAAAAAGGAAAATCTATTTCGAATCTCTGTACTGTTTTTCCCTTCACTCGTTATAATGCTTCCTAAGTAAGTGAACGCATTTACTTGTTTAATGTGTTTATTATCGAGGGAGAGTGATATTTCTTTCTTTCTTTGCTATTTCCATTATTTCGATCTTTTCAATATTGATCTTCATGTTGAATTTTTGACATGTTGTGTGGAGTCTGTTCATATGTTTTTGCAATTGTTCTTCTGATGTCGCTAGTAGTATTTGATCGTCTGCAAAGAGTAATTAGTTCAATTTGTCTTTTATGTTATATTTTTCGTTGGTACTTGTTATTTTATAGATGTGGTCGATATATGTTATAAAAAGTAGAGGGGATAGGACACACCCCTGACGAACTCCAGATTGAATTTAGAAATTTTTGGGCACTCCTGTATTTGTTCTTACTTCACATTGGCTATTAGCATAAATGCCCTTGCATATATTGATTAAATGTTCTGGTACTCCGTATATTGATAGTGTTTTCCATAGTTGTTGTCTGTCTACTCTGTCGAAGGCCTTTTTTTGTCTACGAATGTGAAGTAAGCGTAGATAACTCCACTGTACACGTGGAGCAAGAGTAGATCACTCGTATTGCCTTGAGTATATAAACAAACAAACAATTGTCATTTGAAAAACAGTTTAATTAAGAAGAATCGGCACATTCATTAGTAAAACAAGGAAATCTAGAAATATCTGAACATGCATGCTATGATTGTCCGTAGCAATCGATCATTGTTAGAATTATTGAAGGTAGAAGAAGCATGGGTGGTTATGAAAATCTTCGACAGTCAATATTTTCCCACAATAATCCACATCACTGAAGATTGAAGAAATCTATGGAAAGATTGTGTTCGTGCTCTAACTGTAGTACCCCTGCGACCATGATTGGATATGGGTTTATAGATTGTTGCAGTTTTTCTGTGTTTCATTAGTCTACGGTGTACAGTAATTACAACAATACTATAGTGATTTCATCAATAGTTGTTGAACACCGATATTGTCTATTATATTCGTAATTATTAAGCGTATGGATTTCATATTTTACATGAGTGGATTATTTCATAACTACGCTAAATATTTATGATTAATTATTATCTAGACTTAACGGATTTATCGCAGCAGTCGCTACGAATGTCGTTTTTGAAGATAGTCTTGAAAATAATATTCTTAAGATACTTTTAAAATACGTAATACTATTATATGATGTACCTGTATAAGTAAATAATTTAGAAGTAGTGATAGGGGTATAGATAATAGACATTATCTATGTTCAACTATTGATGAACTCGTTGTATAGCCGGGTAGTGCTGGGGTAAGCAATATACCCAAATTTGTTAGAGGGAAATAACTCCTAAATTATCAGCTTTCGTGTATTATCAACGATTGCGTTCCTTAGTTCAGTGGGTCTCACCTTAAATTGATCTGTGGCCTATTTGCGACACATTTATTGACGCGGCATATCCACATGTCAGTAATGATGATGGTGATGATGGTGATGATGATGATGATGATGACGAAATCATTCCTTCAGGTGGGAGCAGGTAGCTCTTGACTCATACACTCTGCGTTTTCATATATTACGAAACCCAAACACAAGTTACTCAGTTACGCGTTGTGTACCGAATAGAACAGGAGAGCTACACTCTACGTTTCTATTCATAATCAAATACAAGTTATTCACTCATCATCATCATCATGTACCATAAGAGGTACGTTTTATTTGAAATAATTAACCAGAAGAGAAAATTATATTCTTTCCCCGCAGTCACCTCGAATTATCGCCAAAGTGTTTGTCTACCTCCCATTTATTCAAATTAAATATTTCACTTTGTGTATAAAAACGTTTTCGATGTCAACATTTGCCAACCCCCTTCCATCCCCACCCCCTCCTCTTCCACCTTCTAAACAACTGTTAATTAAACTTTTTCAGGACCCATCCCCCCTGTAATTGTTGCAGTTTTCTTATAAGCATCCCCTCTCACTGTACGCTGATTAGTAAACAATACTGTACACACGCTGATTAGTAAACAATACTGTACACACGCTGATTAGTAAACAATACTGTACACACGCTGATTAGTAAACAATACTGTACACACGCTGATTAGTAAACAATACTGTACACACGCTGATTAGTAAACAATACATTTACACAATGACCAATTGAACATTTTAAAACAATTATACATTTTTTCTTCTCTATGTGAAGTGATGTTTGCAGAACAGTAGTTCTCACTGCCACTCGTGTATGTCTCTCAGTTCTGTGCCTGCTGCCCTGCTTCGCCCAGTGCAATTTTCAAACGCTCTGACTTATCGATAACTAAATATCATGCAAATGTAAAACATAACCATTTAACGAATGTACACAGCTCATTCTATTGAATTTCATATGACGAAATTTGGAACTAAATAACGAGTTTTACTAATAACTGGAAACACAAATAATAACGAGCCCAAATCGAGCATCCGACCAAAAAGCCTTTATAAAGACTACATTGACAATAAACAAAAAGAACGAGTAAGGACGGCACTATTGACGTTTACATGGCAAAGTTAAAGATAAATATACGCAAATTCAAGTTGGAAGCGTGAGGATAAATTAAACATTGGAGAGGGCGAACGGGAACTGAACCAGGTCAGTTTCAGCTGCACCAAATCGCCTTGTAACTACAGCAAACGGGGTTTTCTACAGTTTCCGTACTTTCGAATGTGGTTGGTCAATTGCGGAAAAACTTGTTTATTCTAGTTGCAAGGCGACTCGGTGTCCCTGGACCGTACCTCGTTCAGTTCCCATTAGTCTCTAGAGAATAAATATAACCCGGAAGATTTAAAACTAGGTCAGAGGTGAAACAACGCAAACAGAGAATAGACATAACACACCCACATATCGATGAAACATAACAAACATAGAAATGACGAAACAGCATGATCTCATCCATACGACTGACGGGCATTGATCCCAATGAATTATAGCGTACCAATTGATATATACAGCGGTTCTAAAGCCTGAGACTGGTCCGGTCATCTGAGAAGCAGAAACTTAATGACCATAACCTGAATATCACGGGTACCCCGATGGCCCGTGCCACTGCTGTTGTCAACAAGAGGAGTATCAGTCTAGTTTTTAATGCTGTACACATATTCACAGAATCGGTGTTTAATGATGCAAACATGTTCACAGAATCGGTGTTTAATGATGCAAACATGTTCACAGAATCGGTGTTTAATGATGCAAACATGTTCACAGAATCGGTGTTTAATGATGCAAACATGTTCACAGAATCGGTTGGCGATCCATATAGCTATAAAAAAGAATGTTTTCACTTAACGAAGAACTTCTAAACATGACACTGGAAGAGGCCGGACAGTTTTTGCAGAAAAAAAAGAGGCTTACAGAATGGCAGTACTGACCACGTTATGTTAAAATAACGTCACATTGAGAGACAAATACAAAATAAATTGTTATAGAATTGATTATACAATGTACATTTCTCTATTTATTAATTTTATAATATAAACATAATATACTTGTCCAAGAAGTTTCTGTTTAGTCTCCACACTTTCAGGTTTGACATTCTACTTCCTTTAGTCCTACTTTTCTACTTCCTGTAGTCCTAATGTTCTACTTCCTGTATTCCTACTTTTCTACTTCCTGTAGTCCTACTTTTCTATTTCTTGTAGTCCTACTTTTCTATTTCCTATAGTCCTACTTTTCTACTTCCTGTAGTCCAACTTTTCTACTTCCTGTAGTCCTACTTTTCTATTTCCTGTAGTCCTACTTTTCTACTTCCTGTAGTCCTACTTTTCTACTTCCTGTAGTCCTACTTTTCTACTTCCTGTAGTCCTACTTTTCTACTTCCTGTAGTCCTACTTTTCTACTTCATGTAGTCATACTTTTCTACTTCCTGTAATCATACTTTTCTACTTCCTGTAGTCCTACTTTTCTACTTCCTGTAGTCCTACTTTTCTATTTCCTGTAGTGTTACTTCTTATTGTTTTCTCGGACACATAAATATGCATAATTTTTACTCACAACAATCAATATTTACAAAATAAAGACATAATATATAATAGTAACAATAATAATAATAATAATAATAATAATAATAATAATAATAGTAATAATCCGACAAATAAGCCGTTCAATGTCGTAGGGATGACACTAGACACATCAGCATTAAAACTACCTTCAAACATCTTTATCCCCAGCCATTTGTAGGGTACAAAAATCATGTCCAGACCTTGATATTGTCAATCCAGGATTTTCTGTGTCTGTCTCTCGTTTCTTCCAACCTCAAATATTTCTTGTAAAATAGTTTTAGAAAACGTGTAGTGTCAACATTACATGTCCAAGCTAAACAAGTTTATCCCGTGCCATCACTATGCATATATACATACCCTTCAAAAGAACATATATACGTTATAAAAATAATATTTCCTAGTTAACTAATCTAAAACTGATTTTCCCTTGAACAACAAACATTCAACACGTGCTTCTTAGACTACATGAAAAACTGTTATAAGTTCTGCAAGAATGCTGAAACAAAAATGTTACTGGGACGTAAACATTTTATTACAAATTATACCTGAGCAAGGAACACAACTTTTTGATCTCAATCAGCGAGAAACATTTGGGAGAATACGAGAGTAACTTTGACCAATAGATCGTCTACCAACAGAATTCAATCAAGTCCGTCTCCGATAGAGACCTTAAAACATAATATTAATTAGTACTCCATTCGCGACGATTTGGATTAAGGTTGGAATGTCGATTAGTCACTATTTATACACTTGAAATCGCATGCCAAAAATAACAAAGTCGACTGCAAGTTTATAAATAGTGATCAATTAAGAGCACAGCAAGGCCTCTGTACACGTGACAGTTCTAGATAATAGGTCTCTACTGGAGACGGTCCTGGCTCTACAGTAAATAAAAAAGACGATGCATCTTATGATAAGAGGAGAAATGCAGCAGTTCAGCAGCGAAAAGTAGCTAGAAAGTTACGGGTAGATCAATAGCGATCTACAGTGGTCATTCCTTGCCCCAAATGTCCAATGACATTTGCAGCCAGAATAGGGAAATATGTATTATTAGCCATCTTTTTCAGTGTTCATTCTCAAACTCCCGATGGATCTCCCTTATAGCAGGACCATGATCCTACTAGATTTTACAGCAGGATGTGGTTCAGAGAATGGAAATGCGTTGTGTCGCCGTTTAATTTGCTCCAATGACCCGACAAATCTGTCTTCGGTGGGATTAGCCATCTAAGAACTTAACTCAAGGACATAACTCAAACTGAATTTCATGAAGCTAACGTAACAAATGTTCATAATTACATTACTTGTTATGAACGAATAATAACAGCACTAAACACACAGAGTATGGAAAACATCAGAATAAAACACACAGAAAACACACACAAAACTAAATGCTAGATAATATAACGAAGGTGTAATTATATCAGTTAAAAAATATTATTAAATTTCATTGAATTTAATCGCATTTTGTTGTCGTAAGCCCATGAGGTTGTAGAATTTATCTGATATTGTCCATTCATGTATGTAATATTTTGTTGTAACCCCACGGGGTGGTAGAATGTCTCTGATATTGTCCATTCATGCATGTAATATTTTGTTGCAATCCCGTGGGGTTGTAGAATGTCTCTGATATTGTCCATTTATGCATGTAATATTTTGTTGCAATCCCGTGGGGTGGTAGAATGTCTCTGATATTGTCCATTTATGCATGTAATATTTTGTTGCAATCCTGTGGGGTTGTAGAATGTCTCTGATATTGTCCTTCCATTTATGTAACATTTTAAATTCCAGAAATTCGGTACGAACGTGTTGGTTAAGTAAATATATCTCTCATAGTGTGGAACACTTCATTCACCCGTGGCCTTCACCCCGTGGCCTTCACCCCGTGGACATTAGTACAAATTTAGGTTATATTGAAATTTACAGCCATATAAAAAATATGGTCGCGGTTCTGGTAATCCAGCCATCACGGCCTACGAAAGAAGTGAGGAATATATCTACGCTTATATAGTGAACTTTGAAATTACTATAGCAAACTCCACATTCATTAGTATATAGTTATATATACAAATATGTACATAAATTTATAAAACATTGGTAAGATAATATTTTCAGGGCGCAGCGAGCGATCCAGCATATTGTGGCTGTAGTTCTCTTCAGACAATAGTTACGTTAAGAACGTTGCCATTGCTGTTTTAAACGGTTCGGATACCGAATGGTCTGCGACATAAATGGAATCAGCGTGTTGGCAGTTTGAGAAGCGTTCAGTACTCCCCTTACCACAGCAGAAATCGACTTATATCCAAAAAAGACACTCTTATTTGCCCTCAAGTTCAATCATCTCTACATACTCGACGTCCGTTTTCCGACCCTTCTTTCTCTTCATATCGTCCAGTTTTTGTCGTAAATGTAAGCCTTGTCTCTCCTTGTCATCTGCCAACCTGCAAACCAAACACGTATATTATAATCATGATGTTGATACGAATAATAACATTACGTAACAGTCACAAGTTGTGAATACATTACTATGAATGTAACAATGCATTACTGACAACCCATTTGCATGAAATATCAAAATTATACATATATGGTTTATGAAATAGTATACAAGAGTTAAATTACCGCAAATTACATTTTTAGACAATACAGATGTTCTAACAAGGACGTTCTGTACAAGTTAAATGTGTTGCAGTTAAGTCCAAAGGGCTACCTTTTGGACTCTTCAATATTTTTGGTACCCTCAAGCCTTTTGGACTTAACTCCGAGCATTCATTTTTTTAATTTGTGCTGGTGTGGTCCTTATTGTATTGCTATCCATGTTGTATTGGGTAATGTATTATATCTGTTATCATATCCCGTCCAATTTTAGGGGATACATTATGAGAAAGTGAGGAATTTGGTGATCAAAGCTAGAATGGATAATCTTGAAAGAAAGACAGACCGAGGACAATACAATGAGAACATATTTGATGGTTTCACATCGTCCCATTGAAAAAAATCACCATTCGGTTCTGATATATATAAAACAAGTTACAAGAAGTAGAAAGTGGAAAGTGGAAAACTAAACAATCAATGATTGTTTATGTCAGTCGATGCGGAATTTGATTATGATGAACTCTTGCATAGATCAAATTAATATGTCGGTGGACGAAAATGGCAACAACTGCAGTAGTTTCAATGATTAATTAATGTGGATATACGTTTGTAATTATTCATCATCAGAGGGGTACATATGCGCAGTGTTGCTCAGCTCTCGGGAAACGGTACGGGAGCTAGACCTGTGGAAAGCCGCAATACTTAAAGAGGTAGGTCTTGGCAGGGCGATGCCTTGGTCAACCCTCCCCCCTTCCTGTCCTTCTCTTGTCTTCCCATTTATTTTGCCTCGCAAACAAAATGAAAATTGTTCATTTTCTTTCCCACGTGTGGTGCGTGGGAGGTGTGGCACTGGCATACAATCACTGTGTTATGTGGAAAGAAGAAATGGTACGAATGAGAATAAGATAGCTTTGAGCGGGTGGATCACATGGCTCGTGCGTCGATGAAGAGCGTACCCAGATGCATGAAATAATGTGAATTGCAGAACACATAGAACATCGGTGAAAAGTAATTGCTTCCTCGAGTGGGTTCCCAGTGGCGGCACAATCTTCTTCCTTGCTCGAGGTACAGTAAATGTTGCTGTCCCTGGTGCTCAGTGGAAGCGTCATGGGCTCTCCGAGATCGCGACAGATCTCCTTGGCCTCAAGTGCACGCTGCGCCGTCTGTCCCAATGGTCGTCCACGAATCTCCTAATCCTCCTCGCAACACGGGCCGGTCTTGTCCATGAGTCTGGCGGAGGAAGCTCTAAGACTGCTGCTACTGACGCCATAAAATGTAACAATTTTCTTCTGCTGCGAGACTGTCGGAGACCATGTTTGACATTGCATCTTTTCTCAGACACTTCATTTCACATGTAACAATTTTTCCTTGCTGCAAGACTGTCAAAGATCGTGTTATAGACACAAGGATCAACAATTGGAAAAGAAACTCCGGAACAATGATCAGAAACAACTTACATTTTTTCCATTTCTAGAGCTTTCTCCAGAAGTTGCAGAGCTTTCTGCGTTCTGTCTTCTATCAAAAACTGTTTCTGTCGTCTGATTCTAGCTAACCGCTCTTGCTGTCTCTCCCTCTCTTTTTCCATTTGGCTGTCCATCGCGCTCATGCATTGGATTATAGCTCGAGTCTTCTGTTAGAAAAACATCAGTAAACAAAGTATGTAAATAAAGTCTGTAAATAAAGTCTGTAAATAAAGTCTGTAAATAAAGTCTGTAAATAAAGTATGTAAGTATAATATGTCAATAAAGACTACCAAAAAAGTATGTCAATAAAGTATGTAAATATAGTATGTAAATATAGTATGTAAATAAAGTGTGTGAATAGAAGATGTAAATAAAGATTGACAACCAGGGATGTAAATAAAATCTGTAAATAAAGTCTGTAAATTAAGTATATAAAAAGTATGTAAATAAAATCTGTAAATAAAGAATGTAAATAAAGTACATTGTAAATAACCTGTTAATAAAATATGTAAATAAAGTATGTAAAAAAGTATGTAAATAACGTATGTAAATACAATCTGTAAATAAAGTATGTAAAATAAGTCTGTAAATAAATCCGCAAATTAGTCTGTAAATTAAGTGTGTGAATAGATTATGTTTATAAAGTCTGTAAATAATTCAACAAATAAAAACTAAAAATTTTAGCAAATAAATGTCAGCAATTAATCTGTAAATAAAGATTGTAGAGACAGTCTGTAAATAAAGATTGTAGAGACAGTCTGTAAATACATCAGTAAACAAAGTTCGTAGAAGTATGTAAATTGATCAGGAAATCCGTCGAAGATGGATGTGTCGGGCCATTGGCGCAAATAAAACAGCGGCACAACTCATTTCCATTCTCTGGACTACATCCTTTGTGAAATCTAATAGGACCATGGTCCTGATACAAGAGATATGCAGCGGGAGTTTGAGAACGAACGCTGAAGAAGAAGATCAAGAAATAAAGACTAAATATGTGAGAAAAAAGTATGTCAGCAAATATGTTAGAAAATAAAATAAACATGACACCCTAAGACTGCATGATGCTGCTGGATGGATATTGTTTCTGAGTACCAAGACGTACTCAAATCTAAATATGCGTGTATCACTGTGAGTAGAGAGGTCATGCAGGACTGAGAGTGATGGGAATTGTGTGCTGGGAATATATCCATATTCAACAATAGAGAGAATGGAAAATCCGTGTCCGTAATAACGGTACTCGAGAATGTGTAAACACTATAAGGGTATCAAGACTTGTTTGATTGATTGATTGATTGATATACATTGAAATGTTAGAGTGAAAATCGAACGTTATAACTCGCTAGTGCTTTCTTTTGTTTTGTATGGTTGTGTCTGACACTCACTACAGACTTGGAGACACAGTTACTACAGAGTACAAATATTACACATGAATTCTACACATCTCCTACAGAGAAATCACTAGACAAAATGCGTACGTAAGAAACAAAATAGTGGTACACATACAGGGCCGGATTTAGACTTGAGAGAGCCCTAAGCTATTTGAGATATGGGGCCCTAAGCTATTTGAGATATGGGGCCCTAAGCTATTTGAGATATGGGGCCCTAATCTATTTGAGATACGGGGCCCTAAGCTATTTGAGATATAGGGCCCTAAGCTATTTGAGATACGGGACACTTTAACGATTAAGAATATATAGATAGTGTAATAAAACATTTTGGGGGCCACAAAAAAGTGGGGGCCCTAAGCTATAGCTTGTTTAGCTTATAGGTAAATCCTGGACTGTACATATAGATTAAAAGAATCACAACTTTCAATATTAAAAAGATACCATGTATGGTTTGGACATGTATGCCGACGTGTTTATTTGTCAAAAACGATACTACATGGAACAGTAGAGGGTGGAAGAAACAGATGGGGAAGAAAATCATGGACAGGCAACATCAATGGTTGAACAGCTCAATATTTTTTCACAATCATCCGCATCGTTGAGGATAGAAATTTCTGGGGTGCGGGTGAATCCAATGTGGCAATCATACAACCCTGATGGGTCGCTAGTTAAGGATACGGATGGATCCAATGAAGATAGCAACGAAGTGTACTCTGTATGTAACCTTGTATACTACGTGGTACACAGTGATTGTCTTCTTGCTGATGGTAGTGACAGAGATCGATGTATTACCGCATGTGTGCCACCAACCGGAATCTGGACCAGGTGTCAGAGTGCAAAGTTCAGGTCGCAAAGAATAGGACGACTATCTTTTTTTAAGGCATGTTGTAGGAGGCGACTAAGGAGAGAGGCCACAAGGAGGGTACAAGAAAACCGCAAGGAGGGTACAGGGAGGCCACAAGGAGGGTACAGGGAGGCCACAAGGAGAGTACAGGGAGGCCACAAGGAGGGTACAGGGAGGCCACAGGGAGGCCACAAGGAGGGTACAAGGAGGCAACAAGGAGGGTACAGGGAGGCCACAAGGAAGGAGGTAATGCAAGATACTTTGAACAATATATAATAAGGTATACAGTTGTAACGAGAAAAACTGACAACTCTGATTACTGAAGGTCACATGTGGTAAATCACCTGGAGTAAACCTCATGTGGTTAATTATGTCCACAAGGGGTTCATTGACAAGGGGTCCATTGACAAGGGTTCACTAACAAGGGGTTCATTGACAAGGGGTTCATTGGCAAAAACGATTGAGAATTACTGCTCTACTTAAACCTTGGAGGAAAAAAACAGGGGGGGGGGTGGCGAACTCCATGAGTGATTAGAAAAGTGAGGGACAATGTCCATGTGTAACTATAATTGGATAATGGACAATGTCCATGTGTAACTATAATTGGATAATGGACAATGTCCATGTGTAACTATAATTGGATAATGGACAATGTCCATGTGTAACTATAATTTGATAATGGACAATGTCCATGTGTAACTATAATTTGATAATGGACAATGTCCATGTGTAACTATAAAGCAATGATAACGAATATTGTACCTCTTGTAAGTCTTTCTTCTTCATCTCCTCCTCGTGTTCAGGTGGTACAGTCGGAGTAACTGGCAAGCTTCGGGTATTTCTGCTGTTGATTGCGCGAATAGCCAATGCTGGTAGAGATGGTATACTGCCGGCGGAGAAGGAAGACGGGCATCTGGCGAAAATGATAACATTTGAGAGAATCATCCTAGAATGTTTAGATAGTAAAATGTATTTTAATTAGTGGTATATATACTTTCGTGACAGTTAAAATGGAATATAATTTCTCATGAATATATAATTTCTAGGGATTATGTACCTTGTCGTACTTGACGTGATCTTCTCAGAGAAGTTCCGTGATGAGGGACATCATCTACGGCACTCGTTTTTTATTCTTGATTCTTCTTGATTAGAATCTGGCCTCACAGCACCTGGGACATTCCCATAAGTGCTCCGCCCTTTGTTTCAGCAGCTATTCGAGTCGATGGTGTTTCGAGTCTAATGCCGTCGAAACAGACGTCGACATCATGGCACAACTCTGACCCTTGCGACAGGTTTCTTTGTTGTTCCGTCCCCCCATGCCGTGCCGTAACTAGATCAAGCACAATGTCCGCCTGTCGGAACAACATGGTAACTGTTATCGAAGGTTACGACTATGGGATTGTATAGCTGACATGCCATGAAGCTTCTATAAGAAGATAACCTCAATATAAAGGCATGTCATCTACTAAGGTTTTCTGTTGCATGGATGGTTTGTCTAGTGAGGCATTGGTGAGACCCACAGATGCAACCACATGCGCGTTTTTGACATTAATTACAGAAAGTATTTTTTCCGGCACATGTTCCAGTTTAGTTTTGTGATTTGCGTGATCATTGATAGTCGTTTTTTCACTGGGCGTGTGCCTTGTTGACTTCTTGGTAGAACCTGTTGGTCGATACGTCGATGTGTGTGTTCTAATGTGTGTTTTCAATGATTAGCAAAAATGCATTACTTTATTTTCAATTTTCGTCTGTCTGTCTGATTATAATGATTGTTTGATTATAGTTTTTCTGAAGTTGTAACGAAATAAGACACGTGTTAAACAATATCAACAACTAAATGCAAGTAAGTACCAACAGATACTAACTCTAAAACCTTCCAACATATGTACACAAGCAATGTGTGTTGGGTATCTGGTACCGAGAACATAAAACAATGTGTTTGTTTTGTGATGTGTTAGCGGGTCAACAAAAACCAGTTAACAATCGTGAAACTTCGGTAAACTCCGGTGGTACTGGCACGAAATGAGACATACCCTATATAACAAAAGTTTTTCTTCAAAGTAGAAGAAGATGAGGTGTGAGATAGAGACATGAATGGAAAACCATCAAGAACTGGACAGGGTATGACATCTCTAAATTCATCAGGATGGTAGAGGATAGATATACATGGATATCTTTCTACATAAAACATCTCGTGATACCCCTACAGCCCTGACGGGTGAAAATAGTCTGGTTGTAAATAGCATATTTTAACCAATTGCTTGCTATTTTGTCAAACATAACGTCTTGCAGAAGCTTGACTGTAGGATAACATTATAACCATATTATCATGACAGGATAACATTATAACCATATTATCATGGTAGGATAACATTATAACATATTATCATAGCAGGATAACATTATAACCATATTATAATGGCATGATAACATTATAACCATATTATAATGGCAGGATAACATTATAACCATATTCATGGCAGGATAACATTATAACCATATTATCATGGCATGATAACATTATAACCATATTATCATGACAGGATAATATTATAACCATATTATCATGGCAGGATAACATTATAACCATATTATCATGGTAGGATAACATTATAACCATATTATCATGGCAGGATAACATTATAACCATATTATCATAGCAGGATAACATTATAACCATATTATCATGGCAGGATAACATTATAACCATATTATAATGGCATGATAACATTATAACCATATTATAATGGCAGGATAACATTATAACCATATTATCATGGCAGGATAACATTATAACCATATTATCATGGCATGATAACATTATAACCATATTATCATGGCAGGATAACATTATAACCATATTATCATAGCAGGATAACATTATAACCATATTATCATGGCAGGATAACATTATAACCATATTATCATGGTAGGATAACCACCTTAGATGTCTATATCTGAGAGTGGAGTAGTGGTATGCTGTCGTATCGCTATGTAAGAGTGACTCAGCAACAAAACTAAGAAACCATAACACCTATGATGAGGTATTCATGTCACTCCATACTACCCCATCAAGGCCAGCACCTTGAAGCGGTGATGGGGTTTAGTTCAGCCATCAGGGGCTGGAAACTAAGACTAGTCGGGCAGTCCTACTCGAGCAGGACCACAGTCCTGCACATGTAAGCAGAGTGCCGAAGACGGAGGCAACCAGCCAAAAGGCGCACAATTAATCAAAATGCCACGTACAATACACAATGGTAACATGTTTGTATCTAAACAGATGTAGACATATGAACGAAAGAAGAAGAAGAACTCCATACTAAGGTAACTAATAAATTGCATACATAATGATATTGAGAAACAACATAACACAAATAAACAATGACGTTTCTACGTTACGGTCCAAGACTTTATCAATAAAACAAGAACGAACAACAATTAAACACATGCAATTGTGAATACAGATGAAGTGGGATATAATAATAAATGTGTACTGCGCGAAAATGTGAAATAACAAATAGATAAGGAAAACAATGTTAGATAGTGGCTAGAAAACATGTAGAAATAATGAATAACTAAACTGCCAGAGGATATGTTGGGGAGTATATGTTGGGGCGATCTAGCCTAATGGATAGTGAACGGGCTTTCTATCACCGGGCTACAGAATGCCAGGTTCGAAACCACGTCCGGACAACAACAAAATATACAGGTTTTGATTTCTCGCTTGACAGAACCACTCCTCCAGTGACTCAATTGTAAATGACGCATGACTTACAGGAGGTAAAGACAGCAAGTACGGGAACTGGCCACCCCACCTTATAGTTGCTGCGGTTAAGTATATGAAGACTTACCTTCATCCCCGACAGCAGGTTGCTGTCATGGGACATACCTTTACCTTACAGATGATATTTGTTTATTTCAGGTTTGCTGTTGCGTTCTCGGTACAAGTCCCTATGTGACCGTATTGTGAAACAGCAATTGTTCATTTGTGTTTTGCTATATCTCATTGCCACTAGGTGTATTATTTGTTAGTTATCTTAGTGACATTAGTACCTTATCTAATAGTATGTTATTGTTTCTGGTTTTATTATTGCGGCACTCTCCACCGTGCTGGATATCATCGTACAGTTTGTTACTGCGGCACTCTCCACCTTTTCTAATATCCTCGGACAGTTTGTTACTGTGGCACTTTCCACCTTTTCGAATATCCTTGGACAGTTTGTTACTGTGGCACTTTCCACCTTTTCGAATATCCTTGGACAGTTTGTTACTGTGGCACTTTCCACCTTTTCGAATATCCTCGGACAGTTTGTTACTGTGGCACTCTCCACCTTTTCGAATATCCTCGGACAGTTTGTTACTGTGGCACTCTCCACCTTTTCGAATATCCTTGGACAGTTTGTTACTGTGGCACTTTCCACCTTTTCGAATATCCTCGGACAGTTTGTTACTGTGGCACTCTCCACCTTTTCGAATATCCTTGGACAGTTTGTTACTGTGGCACTTTCCACCTTTTCGAATATCCTCGGACAGTTTGTTACTGTGGCACTTTCCACCTTTTCGAATATCCTCGGACAGTTTGTTACTGTGGCACTTTCCACCTTTTCGAATATCCTCGGACAGTTTGTTACTGTGGCACTCTCCACCTTTTCAAATATCCTCGGACAGTTTGTTACTGTGGCACTTTCCACCTTTTCGAATATCCTCGGACAGTTTGTTACTGTGGCACTTTCCACCTTTTCGAATATCCTCGGACAGTGTTACTGTGGCACTTTCCACCTTTTCGAATATCCTCGGACAGTTCGGTTATTATTTATACTCAATGCACGACCTTCATGTTAGTAACCGTGTCATGGTGCCTGATGTTCAATATTTGTGTATACATACACACAATAAAATAAGCAAGGGAAAACCAATGAATGTGAATAAATCCTACCTGTTATTGCTATTTTCTGCAGGTGATCTGTATCCATCGTCCTCTGAGCCTACAATTCGTCTTCTTCTGAAGCGCATACGATTGGTTATTGTCTCTAGCGAGCCTTGTCTGTCACAACTTTTCGATAATCGACTACCACCAGATACTCTTGACAGTGTTCTTCTGGGGGACACTTCTGGTGACTCTCTTGTCTCTTCTGAAAATGTATGAATGAATTAATAGATGTTATTTAAACAAACGTGTATCTTCTTATAGTCCGTTCCTTGTGGCATTGGTTATCATCGTGGTTTTCATTGTGTGAGTAAATAAAGGAATCTTGATTGAAACTAGGAGGCTGTGGCATAAATAAAGAAAGCTGACTTAAACTAAAAGGCTGGGGGTAAAAACCGGAATGATGATTAAAACTAGGAGGTTGAGACGTAAATAAAGAATACTTGTTGAAACTATGGACTGGGCCGTAAGTAAAGGAATGCTAATTCAAATTTGGAGGTCGGGGCGTAACTAAAGCAATACTGATTGAAACTAGCAGGATATTACGCAAATAGAGGAATATTGATTGAAACTAGAAGGCTCTGAGGTAAAGAAGGTAATTCTGATTGAAACTAGGAGGCTGGGGCGTAAGTAAGGTAATGCTGATTGAAACTAGGAGGCTGGGGCGTAAATAAGGTAATGCTGATTGAAACTAGGAGGCTGGGGCGTAAATTCATTTGTGCTACAGAAAGGAGAGAAAAAATGCGTATATTATGTTTCATTTCGGATAACCTTGTTTTTGGGTGAATACTAAATTTCTTAATTGCCTAATATTTATTGTCTTTTCCCGGATGAATGATAGTTGATCGTATCAACACTTGCCGTTAAGTGTAGGCTGAGAGCCTCAGGTGTCGTTCCAAGACCAGATGTGCTGCCTTGGTTGCGTTGTCTCCATGTTTGTGCACGGCTATCTTGATGTTTTCTATCAACCGTTTTCTTGGTCTACCTTTAGCTCTATATCCGGATATTCTTCTGTTACATGCACTTATTGGTATTTCGTTTTCGTTCATTCTCATAAGGTGACCGAACCATTTTACTTGCTGTCTTTCAATATGTTCAATACATGACACTATACTCACTCTATACCTAGTTTCAGCCATTTCTAATGTTATCAAGTATAGTCGCAGTTTTTCTTCGACACTTAATTTCATATGTAACGATTTTACTTTGCTACGAGGTTGTTAAATGCCGTGTGTGGCATTGGTACCATAATGTCCTATCTAAGATGGAGTGAAGCAAGGATGTGTATTAGTAATTGGTTGTGCGTGTCATATGGTACGCATGCAAGATCGTCGCTTGCCAAAGATGCTTCTCTATGGTGAGTTGCTGAAGGGCATAAGTTTTCACGGTGGCCAATGGAAGCGCTACAAGGACTCGTTAAAGACGTCATTGAAAGTCTTTGAAATAGACTAAGATACATTGGGATAACGCGCGAATCAGAGCTACATGGCACTCTACATTTTTTTAAAAGTCACTGCTTCTTGTGAGAAGAGGAGAAATACAGCAGCTCAACAGTGGAGCGTAGCTAGAAAATCACGGGTAGACCAAAATCCATATCCAGAACAAACGAAAGAGTCATTGATGTTTACAATAAATCGATCTGCAACCACCTAGTAAAACATCATCATCGTGTTCCCATCTTAGCTGTGAAGATTGGCTGCAATTGTAAAGTAATTTATATTGATGACATTGACTTTTGCTGCAATTGTAAAGTAATTGACATTGCTGACATTGACTTTTGCTGCAATTGTAAAGTAATTGACATTGCCTTTTGCTGCAATTGTAAATTAATTTATATTGATGACATTGACTTTTGCTGCAATTGTAAAGTAATTGACATTGCCTTTTGCTGCAATTGTAAAGTATTGACATTGATGACATTGACTTTGGCTGCAACTATAAATCGTATAAATCCCACGTACAAATAACTAGAGAATAAGATATGTCAAAATAGACAAACACATGAACAGATAAAACAAGCAAACAGAATTCCTAACATAAGGAATACCAACAGACAGACCATATATATATATATATATATGGTAGTGCAGACACTTAGGATGGATTAATGGATTCGATATATAGACATCATCGTCATTGTTCTCTTGTGCCAAGTTCTCTTGTAATAGCTTTCCAAGCTTGCCGATTTAGGTACGCCAACGTCTTTAGATGGTTTTAATTTCATTTTAGCTGTGAATCTGTTAGATAAACACCGGATGTTTTACGATGCTAATTTGTTAGATCGTCGATCAACGTATCCTATTTGGTCAAGGGGAAAGAAAACACGTCCATCTTGTCCAACGGAACCGGAAATCAGAAGACATGTAGACAACAAGCGGAAAAAACATACAGACATACATAAGGATACTAATTATGGAATAATCCCTTTAGCGGACTTATATTTGACCACAGATGTTGTTCGTACAGTTCTTGTAATCTTTTCATTTCTCACATAATCTCTTCTTGTTCTGTTTGCTGCTTTTCTTGGACATCTCATTTCACACGTGGTAAACTTTCTCTCTTGTTCTTTAGTGTCCATGTCTGACATTGCTAACACAATGTTGCTATGAAGACTGCTGAATTTATGATTTGCCTATTGGTTTCCATCGGAATAGATTCAAAATAGGTGTGAGTAACAATATATATATTGAGAGAGAGAGAGAGAGAGAATGAACAAAAACAACAGATGGTTAATATTGTCTTTGAAGCTTCAATCCCACATCTGTACGTTGTTAAGTGAGAACAAAATGGCAGACGTATAATAGACTACTAGCATTGAACGACTGACCCTATCAACTCTTCTATAGCAGACTAAAGACAACATTAATAACAAAAATACAACGGTAATATGCTTTACTCGAGTCTTCATCCACGTCAATAGATCAATATAATTCCTCTGTTGTCCAAGGATGTAGTCATTTTATGAATCAGATCGATTGGTTATTGATTCATCTGCCCGACCCGAGTTGCGATATCGTAAGATCCATACTGGCAGTTATCGATTAGTATTGATCCCTCCTTGTTCCATCCCATCTTTCCGTCTCTCTAGCTATTCTTCATAAAATCTATCGAAGAGATCGTCAATATAAGTCCTGTTGGTTAATTGGAAAAACAGCGTTCTAAAATGACACATTCGACTTATGCTTCGATTGTCATTGGTCAATATGTTTACACTTTGTGGCAATATTCAATGAAAATCACCCGAAAAATTGTATGAGTCATTTTAGAATACTGTTCTCCAATTAGCCAACGGGTCTTATACATCGGATGATCATTTATAAAGGTAAGGAGGAAAACAATTTTGATTATGTATAGAAACTGGGGTCTTTGTTACCCTCTAATATTTTATTGTAGTGTGTCCTGATATAACCTAATTGGACTTTGTCCACTGGTTGAAAGGTGCACGCCTCTCCAAAAGAGAGGCAAACTCATGGGCCTATTCTGATTATGCTGTGGCCAACATTCCGGTGATCCGAAAAGGACATTTTGACATCGCAACATACCAGAAACAGAAATGGTGATGCATGTCTTGTGGTAATCTGATTTTACAAATATATAATGGTTTTTCCATGTATCTACGTGCCGGTTGTTTGTCTTTCCTTGTACCCCCGTGCCGATTGTCTGTCTCTCCTTGTATCTATGTGCCGGTTGTTTTCACACAATATGTGATTTAGGGTGTATGCACACAACATGTGATTTAAGGGTATGTGCAGTGTCATATATAACATTCAAATTTATGAATAAAATTAACAATAAAATTCAAATAAAATTATCAATTAGGTTAGTGGCCGTGTTCGTAGAGCCACAGACTAAACAAGGCCGTTTACGATCAATGAAAAATTGTGACGCAAATACAGTAGACCTCCTATTATCCGAACTAATAGGGGATATGCCGATTCGGATAATCGAAAATTCGGATAATTGGATAAAACTCAGGAATGAAGTAAAACAGTGTACATACATACAATCATACATTGAAGGAAGTTGTACAGTGTCGCATTCCGGTTGCCGCTCCATCCACTTCACAGCTTTGTGGAGGCACATAAAAGCTTCCCCATGTCTGGGAATATTTTCATCTTATGTCTCTCCCCCGGTGTCATCATTGTCTTCGTTATCACCTTGTTGTTTGTCCATGACATCCTTGGCGATCTCCTAATCTGTCATTATCTCAAACCCTTGATCGATTTTATCACGCAACAACCACTCCTCCACGTTATCAAGGTCGCATTCTGAGTAACCCGCGATTTCCTTGGCAGCATTCACAATTTCCTCAACGAACAATTCCTGTTCTTCTGTTCTTGCTCATTAGGTAGTACTGCTGTTTGTTGTTGTTGTTTCCCTTGCTTTTCTAGTTCATGTTGTTTTTTGGTCGATGAGCCGTTTATCATGTTCCATGCTCGTTTAAGTGTACGGCTTTTAACTGTATTCCAGGAATCTGCAATCATGTAACAGCAGTCTTTCAAATTTATTTGTTTATACCACTCTAGAACTCTATCTTCACTGTTTTCTTCAGCCACTATCAGTTTACGGAGCAATTGACGCATGCAATGTCGTTTGTTGCACTCATAAACAACCTGATCCATGGGCTGTAGGAGACGTGCAACATTAGACGGCAAGAACAGGCATTTATATCCGCTAACGTTTTAAAATTATTTCACCCAAATTCGATTCGGATAATTGGAAATTTGGTTAATCTGGATTCGGATAATCGGAGTTCTGCTGTGCTAAGAACTAAACAACAATCTATGACAGATGGCTGTCTTTTAGCGTACGTCAATAATTTATTGTCAATTTTTGACCTCTCCTACTTGTCAACGACTGTCAAGAATTTAGGCACCAACCTGCATTATTATGTCAAAAATATTAACCCTCCCCAATTTAAAAAAAGCCTGTTTTTGAAACACTATCAAATCAGAAAACACGTTCATCTGGGTATCAGGAATCGAAGATCGTGTAATCAACACCTGCCTGTGACTTTAACTGTACGCACTTAAATGGCTGCAATGTAGAGAGCATTGCTTATGTGAGTGTCCTGTGTACTACGATGCTATGTTTCTAATTAAGAATCGAGAAGAATCAAACAAAACTTTCAGCAGAAAAATTATGAAATCACTACGTGAATCAGGTACTCTTGTTTCATGTTTTGTAGAAAAATGTTTCAAATTCAAACAGTTTAATTGTCGAATTAAAAAACCGCATTTCCGACGCCAACATGAATAAATAAAATTCTGCATTGTAAATACAGTAGATAACTTGACAGACTTCGATAAGACTTACGAAGCATATGTGAGGTAGCTCTGAGAAGATCTGATTCATCCCTGTACTTGATGGCAGTATCTCTCATCTCATCCCTACAATCTTCAATCACATCTATCACGTACTCAGACTCTTGATCGAAAATATCGATCAGTGAATTGATGAACCATCGCTGTGTAGATTGAAAAAAAAAATAAAAACAATAATCAAAATATATTGTGTGAATCTTGTTATTATTCATGATGTGTGTGTGAATCTTGTTATTATTCAGGATGTGTAGTGGTCATTAAGATGTGGTAAGAAATGAATCTCCGGACGTCCAAGGTTATTTGATATGTGCCCTGTCCCACACAATGTAACAGCAAATTGATTGAGCATTGCCCAGAGCATGTCACTACGTAAAGTTGGCTGCATATCCAATTCAGGGCGTACTCAACTATCATTAGGTTGCCACAACTATCAGTAGGTTGCCACTACTTTCTTAACGGTCCTTTAAGAACAACTGATGGTGAATTGAATTAGGTACTATGTCCACCCGAGGCGTGCTTCGTACCTCTCAACCACAGAGCTGACTGATGCGAATAGAGCCACAGAGCTGATTGATACGAATTGAGCCAAAGAGATTTAAACAAGTGACAATTCACATACCTAGGAAGTAATATAACAACAGACGATAAGAGCAGCAAAGAAATACACAATAGATGTAGTAAAGCATACCAAACACTAGGCCTAATGACACCAATATTCAGAAACAAATACGTAGATTTAAACACCAAAATAACACTATTCAAAATGATTATTATGCCAACGTTGTGCTACTAATGCCAAACATGGACAACGATAGCGCAAGACAAACGTAAACTTGTGACAGCTGAAACGGCGTGCTTACGCAGAATCCTAGGAGTATCGCTAAGAGACAGAATGAGGAATGAGGACATTCGACAAAAAAAACCGGCACCACCACAATCTTAAAATACATCAAGAGACGACAGATGAAATTGTTGGCACACATCAGCAGACTACCATCAGACAGTATACCACAGTAAGCTATGCTACACAGATACAGTGAAGGCAGACCTAGAGGCGACCACGAAAACGTGGACCACTGAAATAAAAAGGGCGACAAATTTCACAATATACTCAGCACACAAGAGGGCCATCTCCAGAAAACTCTTCTACCCCTGACGCCGAAAGGCAACAACGGGTTTCAGCGAATAGTCAGACAGACAGACAGACAGACAGACAGGCAGGCAGGCAGGCAGGCAGGCAGGCAGGCAGCAGACAGACAGACAGACAGGCAGGCAGGCAGGCAGGCAGGCAGGCAGGCAGGCAGGCAGGCAGGCAGACAGACAGACAGACAGACAGACAGACAGACAGACAGACAGACAGACAGACAGAGACAGACAGACAGACAGACAGACAGACAGACAGACAGACAGACAGACAGACAGACAGACAGACAGACAGACAGACAGACAGACAGACAGACAGACAGACAGACAGATAGATAGATAGATAGATAGATAGATAGATAGATAGATAGATAGATAGATAGATAGATAGATAGATAGATAGATAGATAGATAGATAGATAGATAGATAGATAGATAGATATGTCTTTTGTTTGTCCCGATGAAGGCTTTTTAGTCAAAATGGCGTCTGTCGCTGTGTCTTGTCGTTAGGTTATCGACTTATTTTGGTAACACTCATACCTTTTTTGCCTAATTTTATATTTGCCCTGTCTTACCCCAGCCACATATTTCCTGTTTAGGGTTGTTACCCGAAACTAGAACTTTTATACGTTCTAAGCTATGCTACCCACTCTCTACGTTGTTGCGTCCCCTGGGCAATACTCATTCACAACTACACTTTTTTCTGATAAAAACTGCAGAGAATATTTTACCTGTGGTAATAAAGTTAGATATGTGGTAGTAGTCGCCAGGACCTGCACATTGTAGATTGTTTTATCAGAGGTCATAGCATTGGATCAAAGAGCATGCGCCCGTGGGCCGCTGGATCAGCAACCAACCATATTTGAAGCAACATTGTTCTGTCTCTCTGTTATTTATGTTTACAAGAAGGCCTTTAGGTCCTTGTAGTATGAATGCAAATGCTATATGTTTTGTGTTATAGAGGATTCTTCAATACTTGTACGGGATGTTCATTGTTGTTGTAATAGTCCTTGACTCGATTGGTCCGTTCTCAGAGACTTGAGTACACAGGTTGAATGTCTTGACGAGATCACATTGGGGGGGGGGGGGAGGAGGTATGAATTCCCGTCAGCTGTAAGAATTACAACCAACCATCAGAGAGGTCAAAACCTGTAATTAATTTTGAATGTGATTACAATTGTGATATCGAAGTGCTAACCATTCAGCCACGGCATCCAGTGAATTTTTTTCGGTAGGTATGAATAATTAATTTAGACCTCCCTAACATTGTGAATGCATTCGATTGATTTAGGTTCATTGGCCGATGTCTTCTGTTGGACAATGGGGTTGAATATAACGGTGTATTGATTCAGTCGTGTTTTATTCTAGGTCAACAAGTCAAGTGTTTAAAAAAGGTTTATGAGCACTGAAGATTGCCTTCATTGTAATCGAGTTTCACCATGTGTACTCTTCTGTCACTCAACACGTCAGCAAGATTTCCATCGAGATTATTGTTCTCTAAAGTATCTAAGAAAGCAGCGGACAATCAAACAAAGTGCTATATTTTTTATTTTGTGATGTTTTGAACACATATTGAATTTTGTAACCACATTGTTTCGGATATCCTTATGAAGTTGTTGTTTCCATCCCTAGGACTTATAATCGATTAGCTCTGACTTATTTTTGCAATGAAGTATTTTCTATAGAATTTTATTTCATACCAGAAGATTAGCAGCGGTTTGCACCAAGTCTCAGCGGTTTGCACCAAGTCTCAGCGGTGTGCACCATGTCTCAGCGGTGTGCACCAACTCTCAGCGGTGTGCACCAAGTCTCAACCAAGTTTGTATTCATATTCTGCTGTGTTCGTTCTCATATAATCAGCACGATTATGTGTAATATGTGAGCCTGACTGATTGTTGTGCTGCTAATTTTGCAACGAAGCTGGGTTTTTTATCCAGAAGATTCTATATCATCATGCTTTTATATTATGTGGCTTCCTTAGTCTGTAATAGCCTTCCTTTCTGTTCTCAAGCAACGAGTGTGTATCAGCCCACTGTGTCTTTGGACTTAGCAGGCCACAATACGTCCCTGTGTGGCAGTTTCCTATGAGAATTAAGCAGGAATTTGGGCTTGGGTTGGTTACGTCTATATTGTACGAAGTGTCCCGTGGTTAGTAAACTTGATTAGTACAACTAGAAGTTCAATTTCCCGTGTCCACGGGTACTGGTCCTTAGCTCGACAATGAGGTAAACCCAGAAATAGGGTAATGAAGTTTTGCATAAAACTAAGGATACACATAATAACATACATAATCGACGTTTCGATCAAAAGGTCTTTATCAAGACAGAAATAAAACAAAATTAAAACATATAACAAAACAGACAGTGAGGATTTGGACGTTCACATTGGCATGTGTAATATAAAATAAAATGACTGGATGAGGTGAAACGACACCGGACAAGGAATATGCCAAAAATGACGACAAACATGTGACACGATACAAACAGAAACTATTGAAAAACTAGAATCAAGCATGAGACAGGCGCTCATTAATGCCGTCGGGTTTAAGAGTGCCGTATTGGTAAATGTAGCAGTTCTCAAGTGCAAGACGGGTCCGGTCAGCATATAATTTCGCAGTACGAACATGTTATTGAGCTCGACTATGAGCCTTGTTTCAGTATAGGAAATTGTTCAACAGAAAAGTTGGACTTGGGCTAATTCGCACTCTTAGCCGAGGTAGTTTGCACTCTTAGCCGAGGTTTTATTCGATGACATCGTGACCTCCTCATCCAAGTCTGTGCCTTTAACCAAATTTTCTTCGCCTTTAACCAAATTTTCTTCGCATCAGAACGATACGGTATCGTGTATTTACTAGATCAAGAAGAGAACAGCAATATCGATGTCCAAATTAAAACAATTGAAAAAACTGTGGCACGGAACAAAAACGAAAAGTACAGTGTGTTTGTTACGTACATGCGTGTTTCCAGTAGCGACCTATGGCTGTGAAATATGAACAATAAATAAAACTACAGCCAAGAGAATAGAGGCTTTCGAAATGAAATGCTACATACGAGTCCTGAGAGTACCATGGAGAGCAAGAAAAACCAACAAAGACGTGCTAAGAAAAATCAACGTTTTAGAATGCCGGATTTTAAATATCAAATTAAGAGGGGGGGGGGGGGTGGTTTCGGCCATGTGAAGAGATACGATAGCATGGAAAGAGTGTTGTTGGAGGTGGCGATAGAAGGCAGCAGAGGCAGAGGACGACCAAGACGTCGTTGGACAAGTATATTCAGGAATGCATGCACATGTCGCTAGAGGAGGCGGGGCAACTTGTCAGAGACCGCGGGGATTTCAGGAGATTCATAAGCAAGACTACGTTCTGGAAAGAAAACGTCACATGACAACACCATACTCTTACTGTTATGTTATGTTCCTCCAGGGCCATAGGCGGCGCATAGGGCAGAAACCATAGCTTTCCATTTCTGTCTTTGTGTTGCCAGGTCTTTCAATTGTTGCGTGTTGTTTAGGTTCATTGACATGCCGTCTCTATTAATGGTTCTTCGTAGAGTTTCTCTGGGTCTCCCTCTTCTTCTTACTCCAGGTGGCACCCAATATAGTGACTGCTGTTGAATTCTTAGGCTGTTCATTCTGAGAACATGGCCGATGTAAGTCCAAGGTCTTTGTCTAATGAATGAAGATATAATACTCTTACTGCTGGACAATAATGGTTCATTCTCATTAAGTGGCCGAACCATTTCAGTCTGCTTTTCAATATATTTGACCACATACGTTGTTGAAACAGGTTATGTAATCTCTTCATTCCTCACATGATCACTTCTTGTAATCTCTTCATTCCTCACATGATCTCCTCTTGTAATCTCTTCATTCCTCACATGATCTCTTCTTGTTCTATTTTCTTCTTTTCGGAGATATCTCCTTTCACAAGTGGTATGCTTTCTCTCTTTTTTCTTTAGTTATTGTCCATGTCTGACATTGATAACACATTGGTGGTATGAAGGTTGAATTTATGCATGATTTTCCTTTTTGGTTTCCATCGGGATAGATTTGTGTTTCAATATTGGTGTAAGTTTATCATTTACGTAGTTGGTTTTTCTACAATAATTAGTATCAAATTTTCCACAATAATTGTCAAGACAGTGTACCCTATCATCATCATCATCATCATCAAGTGACATATTCTTTCCAGAACCTAGTCTACCCTATGGATCTCTTGTATTCTCCGCGGTCTTGAGCAAGTTGTCCTGCCTCTTCCAGTGACATGCGCAGGCATTCCTGAATGTCTTTTGTCCAATGGCATCTTGGCGGGTTTTGCCCCTGTTGCCTTCTATCATACCCTCCAGTAACACTCTCTCCATGCCGTCGTGTCTCTTAATGTGACCGAAAAAAACTAGCTTTCTCTATTGATGTTCAGACGCCAGCTACTTGTGCGTTAATTGTTCGTAACATCTGGTTTGTTTTCCTTGCTGTCCATGGTATTCTCAAAACTCTTCCATAGCACTTTAATTGAAAGGATTATTCTCTTGGCCACTTTTTTATTTAGTGTCCATGCTTCACATCCATATGTCGCCACAGGACATCCACTTCCTGTCAAAATGGTGAGTGAGAATGTATATGTTTTCCTCAGTGTTAGTTTAAATCAGATGTTCCTCTTGAAAGCAACGGCAAACTACAGGAGTATAGTGCCAAGACATTTTCTATTTACCCTATCAATCAATCAATCAATCAAGTGTCATGCCGACTGGCGTAGGCGATCGGGTTTCTCCACGACTCTCTGTCTCTTGTGCTGTCCAGTAGTTATGAAGTGTTCAAGCTGTGTTCTTCTCAGCACATGCCCTAGAAACCTTGATTGTCTGCCCCTAATGTTTGATATGATTGATCTTTTTACGCCAGCATCAATGAGAACATCTGCATTAGTTTTCTTGACTGTATATGGTATTTTCATCATTCTTCTCAGAAACCACATTTCTGTAGCCTCTAATTTGCTTTAAATTTTCGTGTTTACATTCCATGCTTCACATCCATAAAAAAGAATTGGTTCGATATAACATAGGATACGAATCATAAAACTATGTCAACTTCCGTGGCTACCAAACAACCTAATGGAATACAAGGAGTTCAACTATATCGTGATATCATATCTAGATAGAGATTTTCTTTATTAAAAACAACTTACCCTGGTTGCTGGAGACAGAGAACTGATTTTCATTCTAAATGTTGGGTTCTGCAAAAGCTGTTCCATGATTCGTATGTGCATATACTGTTCCAGATGGTTGTTTTTGTTGATTGTAAGGTTTATTGTTTGTTAGATAGGCTTGAACTCGATTGACCTTTTTTAATAATATATTGACTTAGTGGATATTTCCGCACAAAGACAAACACACACACACATACAACTATATATGTATGTATGTATGTATGTATATGTGTGTTTGTGTGTGTGTGTGCTGTCCGTCAATCACTAGTTATGATGACAATTTGTTACATTCCCTTTTGAAATTCAGTTAGTTATGGCCTATTTTGGCCTTAAATATCCTTGGACAATTCGGATATTGGGGGGGGGGGGGGTATGGGGGATACCTGTAGATAATTGTTGGTCTACAAGTGATTTTCTACCGAGTCAGTCGGCAGGTATAGAAGACCTGTTCGTGAATTAAATTGGACCTCATTCACTACGTGTCTTGAATACTGTTCAGCTTTTAATTGGTTACTATTTATATACTTGGAATGGCCTTGGCTATTTTTAGCATGTGATTCCAAGTATATAAATAGTATCCAATTGAAAGCCAAACAATAATCACAACACGTAAGCATGGGGTGCAACTTAATTTAGCGAACAGGTCTTCTTTACTGACGAGCGGTCACGGTCTCTAATTACCTACTCTCCCTATCGAGTTGCTGCAACCCTCCTCCTCTTATATATATATATATATATTAAACTCAGTCAAGGGCACAAGTGTAACAGAATTTCAAAAGTGGATGTAACAAATGGCCAGCATCATCATGTGATGAACGTACAAGAACAGAAAAAAATGCTGCTGTAAAAAGAAACCTTCTACTAAGATTGGGGGGAGGGGGTAGAAACGTAATATGAAGTTCCACCGACGACTGATGTGTCGGACCATTGATGCAAATAAGACGGTGAAACACCGCGTCGCCATTCTCTGGACTACATTCTGAGTGAAATCTAGTAGTCCTGCTACAAAGAGAGATCAAGCGGGAGTTTAAGGATGAATACTGAAGATGCAGTAATATGAAAACCTGGGATAGTTTCACAAATGGAAGAGATTGCTATAGGTTATATGATCATATCTTCTACAAATGTTTTCGTATTTCCCATTTGTTGACCTGGTGAGTCCTTCAGACAATTCGCATGTGGTATTGAGAATCTAAAATTGTAATCTTGTGTAAGCTGTGTCGTCGAATTGATTTCATATAAACACGGAGAATAACGTTCAAGCACACTTTTATATTTAACCTTTAGTAGGACCATACATTGTCTCAAATCAAATTTCTACGGACTCAAATGACAATAAGGAGTAATAAAGAACTATTGTGTAAGCATAGGCTAAAACTATATAAACACCCGTGCCTACCTAATAGCCCTGCCTAATAGCCCTGTTGTATAGAAAGAGTTAAACTATAGTGTCATAGTATGTTGTGTTGTTTCATTTAAATTTATGTGCAAACTTTCACAACTACTGTCACTATGATTACTATTTTAATAATAGTTAGCATTTGTGTCAATATTTTATTTTTTCTTTAATATTTATAACAATGAAAACACGGTTTCAAGATATAATATCTTTAAACACTTTTCACAATGGTAAAACATTCTCAAAGTCTCTGCCGCGTTTGTAATCCTGGATTGTCTTCGAACACATTGACGATTGAATGTTTATATATCTCAATTGCACGTGTGTAGTACTTCAAATCATGTGTGATGCCACACACTGCTCGCTTTTTCTATCTACAAACCCAGTATAAACAAGCTGCTTTTATGTGACAAGGGAGTGTTCGATGTTTCCACTCGATAGAAAAAGAGGGCTTATAATGAATTGAATAACTTAACAACGGTGCCACTTTAAAACTGTGTAAGGACAAGAATACAAGCACTCTTGAGTACAACACAGAACATGAAGAATATATTTTATAACAAGTTGCAACTTGGATACAGAATAATAAAAATCTTGTGTAAACAGCAAGTGACCACAGCCCTCTTTTCTATTCTCAGTTAGTAATCCAGACACATTCTTGACACTTCATCTACAAGTGAGGAATGAATTTGGACCCAGGCGGCTTCGGTGTTTTAAGAAAGCAAACATTCATCCCGACATGTGTTATGTTGAAAAGTATGATGTTTATATTGTGTACTGATTTTCCTATGGTAACGTAATCTCCGTAAGGGTTTCCTGCTCTAACGCAACGTTGGACACCATTGTAATCTCTGTAAGGGTTTCCTGCTCTGCCGCAAACTTGGACACCGTTGTAATCTTTGTAAGGGTTTCCTGCTCTGCCGCAAACTTGGACACCCCTCTAATCTCTGTAAGGGTTTCCAGCTCTACCACAAACTTGGACACCCCTGTAATCTCTGTAAGGGTTTCCAGCTCTACCACAAACTTGGACACCCCTGTAATCTCTGTAAGAGTTTACAGCTCTACCACAAACTTGGACACCCCTGTAATCTGTGTAAGAGTTTACAGCTCTACCACAAACTTGGACACCCCTGTAATCTGTGTAAGGGTTTACAGCTCTACCACAAACTTGGACACCCCTGTAATCTGTGTAAGGGTTTACAGCTCTACCACAAACTTGGACACCCCTGTAATCTGTGTAAGAGTTTCCAGCTCTACCACAAACTTGGACACCCCTGTAATCTGTGTAAGGGTTTACAGCTCTGTTGCAACGAATGTTGATCTAGATGTTATATATTAGCGATTTTCTAACATATTAATATCTAAACAATTTACAAACAAGCTAAAAATTAGAATTATAAAATGCTACATCTATTCTATATCAATGTATGCTCAGAAACATGGACAATAAACAAACAATTAGAAAACGGAATTGATGACTTTGAGATGTGGATGTATAGAATAATATCGAGAACTTCATGGAAAAAGAAGAAAACAAATAGGATCTAACAACACTTAATGTGAAGAAAGAATTATTAAAGGAAATAAAGATCAAGCAAATAAAATATTTTAGAGACATTGAAAGAACTTATTGAAGACCATACTTGAGGCTAAAGTCGAGGGAAGCAAGCCACAGGTAGACAGAGATACAAGTGAGAGAGTAACATCACAAGATGGACAGGTTACAATCTAGCGGAGTGCACCACCGGAACAAGAGACAGTGGATGTTGGAGATGTGTTGCAGCCAACGTTCGTTGCGGAGACGGCACTTAATGATGATGATTTTCTAGCAGAAGTTGTCTGCATTTTTAACAGTTTGACGAAGATACGAAAATGGTTTACACACATCAGCAGACTACCATCAAACAGCATACCACAGCAAGCTACGTTACACAGATACAGCGAAGGCATACCTAGAGGCCGACCACGAAAACGATGGACCACTGAAATAAAAGAGGCGACAAATTCCACAATATACTCAGCACACAAGAGGGCCATCTCCATAAAACTCTTCTACCCCTGACGCCGAAAGGCAAAAAAGGGTTTCAGCTAATAAATAGATAGATAGACTAAGATACGAAGTTGAAACATACCCACAGAGGTGTCTTTTAGACATCAAGTTTTCCATATAACAAATGTGGAACCCCTAAGCTGAACATTAAACTGGGATGTATATCATTACAATGAAGCTAGTGTCCTCAGAAATCTTACTTTTATTAATTAAATAAATCAATGTATGCTAGGAGAAATATGTCAATCAATCAATCAATCAAAAAGAAATAGAAAAAAGTTTTCTTGTTGTTGTTTTTGTTGTAGAAACATATTGCTGTTTGATGTCTCTCTCACATGGTTGTTTGACTTGAATTATTCCCAACGAATATGTCCCAAGATTCTTCTGATACATTTTTTTTTTGGTATTAACCTTTCTTCTCCATTGTTTTTGCTATTTTCCAACTTTCGCAACATTAGGCTATGTTACGGATAGGCCTATTACATTGTGGTTGAACAGCTTCGTATATTTACTTATTATTTTGTTTGTCCAGATGTTTATTAGATGGTTGAATGCACTTGATGCTAAAGCATTTCTGGTATAAATCTCCGTCATTGTATCTCCGTTGTATGTCATTTGTAAATTATTTGGTTGGAGTTATTTTATTTCCTTATTTTTTAAAATAAAGTAAAGGTTTGTTTTGTGCGTAAACTCGTTTACATTTTTAACTACCACAAAAGTGAAATCTGTGTCTGAATGTGTTCGCTTGTTTGATTATATTTGTGAAATCTATCAGAATTATTAGTTAGTGCATTTCCATTATGCGCAATCGACATTCACTATAATATGATATTATTACAGCAGTAATCGGTAAGCATGATTGCCGTGTTTTGCTTTTAATCTATAAACATATTTTCAGTGTGCATGTTGATTTACCTGAGAAATAACAGCACATCGCCAGCAATAACTCTGCAGACTAAGACTAGCTACAACACAAAATAACCAGTGCTTCAGTCTTCACACTTGACTCAGTCAGTGAGTCAGATGTAGACAGTCCTCCAATTCTAGGTAGTTAACTTCTAAATCATAATGTCAACAATTAGAAATTTGAGACTCAAATATATCTTCTGTGAATAATATCAGAAATATGTTTCATCGTCTTATTTTTAGATTCTTCAATCATTTGCCACAAACAGCAACAATAATAATATGATGATGGTCCCATAGGGTTTTTTCCGCCTCATAGTAATCATACTATATGATTCATAGGCATTATATTTTATATTCCTAATTGATTAGTGTTACTCATTAAGCCCCTACCCCATGCAATAGATAGCATAGACTAATTGATTACTCATTTACGTTTTAAGCTCCTACCCCATGCAATAGAAGATAGCATTGACTAATAAACCAAAGCCTATGCCCTAGTGTTAAAATGTTAGAAGTATGTTACAGCCATCTTTTATTTTTGTCAATGGCCCAACATACCTGACTTCACTTATGTTAACTAATTGTAATACTTTCTTTGTTTCCACTGAATATGGATGCCCGTAGCAATACTGATAGCGGACTTATTGCTCATGATGCATTCTGGTCACCAACTTAAAACTTAGCAAGGCTCAAATTTGCTTGACATCATCATCATCAAGTGCCATCTCTGCAACGAAGGTTGACTGCAACATCCCCTGCCTCTTGTCTTGGTGGTGCACTCTGCTAGACTGTAACCTATGAATCTTGTGATATTACTCTCCCACTTGTATCTACCTTTTGCTCACCTCACTTTGACTTTATCTTCAAGTAAGGTTTTCAACAAGGTGTCATGTCTTTTAATGTGTACAAAATATTTTATTTGTCTGATCTTTATTTCCTTTAATAATTCTTTCTTCATACAAAGTGTTGTTAGAATCATTTTTGTTTGTTTTCTTCTCTTTTCATGATGTTCCCTTAGTCTTCTATAGGCCTATATTCACATCTCAAAGGCATCAATTTTGTCTTCTAATTGTTTATTTAGTGTCCATGTTTCTGAGCCATACATTAATATAAAATAGATGAAGCATTTTATAATTCTCATATTTAGCTTGTTTATAATTTGTTTAGATGTCAATATTTTCCTCATGTCATTGAAAGTACTTTTAACCATTTCTATTCTCCTTTTAACTTCGGTTTCACATATGCCATCATTTGCATATCGGGGGGCCATGTAGCGGAGTGGTTAGCGCACTGGCTTCACATATGAGTGGTCCTGGGTTCATTCCCCAGTTGAGGTGGAAATGTTTTTCAGATCGCATCAGCTTTTGGGTCGACCCAGCTTTAAATGGGTACCGGATTAATCCGGGAAGTAATGACGGCGAGGGAGAGGAGATGGCTACCACCCTCATATAGCAGAGCGACTGAAATGTGAGATTGCTGACATCTCACACCCCTACGGCATTAATAAATGCCATGGGTAACTTTACTTTACTATGTCATCATTTGTGATTATGTGTCCGAGGTATTGATAATGTTCTACTTGTAGTTTCTCTCCATGTATGTTTATGTTTAGCTCTTGTTCTTCAGTGACTGTGCTGATTGTCATGGTTTTTATTTTTTGAATGCTTATATCCAGTCCATATTCTTTACTTGATTTATCAACTTGATCTATTAGTCTTTGTGGTTCCTGTTTACTTTCTACTAAAATAACAATGCCATCTGCTTGACATAGGCCTATGTAAAATAATAAGTAAAGTTAACCCACACCATTTATTAATGCCGTAGGGGTGTGAGATGTTAGCGATCTCACATTTCAGTGGTTCTGCTACATGAGGATGGTACGAGACCCCCCCTGACATATGTACTGTATGATTAATCTAATTCTTGATTAGGAACAAGCAACACAGCACCAGGGGCATTCCCATAAATGCTAGATTAATCTAATTCAACCTAATACTCTTCACTTTGGGTACTGACCTTTTTTTTCAAATGAGAAAAGTATTAACTCTTCAGCTTAGGAGTTTCATTTAGTTTACATGTTCCTTACTGCATTGATGCATTCATCGTTTTTTTTATCCACTGATTGCTAAATACAATTTTACTGAAATTGTCAAACGCCAGAACTTGTTAGTCACCTCATCCATGCGATATACATTTTCTGGTATCAATAACAAGACAGTACTGCAAAAACTCTCTTATTTTTGTAAGACAAGAGATGGATTCATCACAAGGGGAAAGAGTTGAGCACAGCTAGGATTGTTAGTTGAGAGAAAATACAGCAGATACAGGGTTAACAAAAGTACTTAGAACACACATTTGATCAGCTTTATAATGAATACACATACTTTAGCGTATTGGTACCAAACAATACAAATAACAGTATACAAGACATTTTAATCGTTAGAAAAGAGGAAGTTTGTACGGAGGAAAGTTTCATACAAATTCACCGTAGTACTTCTTGGTACTGTGGAGGGTAGAAGAAGTTGAGGTGGTGAGAAGATATCATGAGTATGGCACTGTTGGACACTGATTACATACTGATCTATGGACAAGACTAGAAGACTCAGCTAAGAACGATAGACACTACAAATTGGTCTATGGACAAGACTAGAAGACTCAGCTAAGAACGATGGATACTACAGATTGGTCTATAACAAGATAATATCATGAATTTGGTACATGAAATTGTTTGCCACCTTCCACTCTTAGTTGAGTCTTCTGTATATTCAAATATAAGTATAAATAACGAAACTCTCAGTATGTACTATATTCATAAATGGTTACGGTTGGGTTACTATATTCATAAATGGTTAAGCAAATAACTAAATGTCTTCTTATTTTTTTTTTCCTTCTAGGCATCAGGGGCACCATGGCATATGCCATTGATAAGACAACAGCTCCGGCTCTGCCTAGCCAAGTAAAGTTGTTTGTCACCTCCTACAGCGATGAGTTTTACGCAGAAAGGGATATGATAAGGAAAGAGGTAACATGAAAGAGGTTTAAATTTATTCTTCTTGGTCAAATCTACTTAATAACAATTCCTCAAAACTACCCTTTAGACCTAATATGATGTAATTGTATGAAGGACTTGAATGAAGTCTTGATGAAGATCGCTGGAACCATAGATTCTGTGTTTGTCTACCCCTATCTTGAACAAAATCGCTGTAACTGCAGCTTGTGTGTTTGTCTGCCCCTATCTTGATGAAGATAGCTGGAGCCGATCTGAATTTTGTTGCACGTCAAACTGCTATTTAACAATTTATATATATATATATATTTTTTTATACATTTACGTACTTTTTGGTGCAAGTCTTATTGCAGTCTTCCATTTATTATATTGTATGAATGATGATATATTTGCATATTTTTTCCTCCCAGATCTTACCTGTTCTGCGATCATGGTGTGATGGAAGAAAGCTGACTATTGTTGTGAATTTTATAAAATGGGTATGTTGTTATCTTTGTATATTATATATAAATATATTTGAACCAGCTGGTCTGCATAGCATCTAGTAAGACAATTGAATAGTCTTAATAGACATGAACTAGGATGAAGTTTTGAAACGTGACGTAGATTGAGCCATTTCAGTTAGCTTTGGCAAGGTTAATTAAGTGTATAAATGACATTTTGCTACAGTATAATCCGTATTGAATATATTTCCGTTGTGTGTCGGACTAATATGCCTAGACCTAGTGAAGAACGGGTCGTCAAGAGGTAAGTGACCTCTTTATGTTTTATTTATTTGTACACACGTTATTATAAGCATGTTAGTTTGGTTATGAAATAACATTATAAATATAATTTATGCTAGGCATTTAGTAGCATTTCTTTATGTTGATTCCATAGCTTGGAGGAGAATAGGTGAGTCAGTAAATTTGTTGTTGTTGTATTTTTCGTCTCTGTATTCTCACATTTCATATATACACCAACAAAACTTAGATCATTAGATTCAGTATTCAATTCACTGCTCCATCTACCATTGCTCAGTCTATCACTGCTCCATCTACCATTGCTCAGTCTATCACTGCTCCATCTACCATTGCTCAGTCTATCACTGCTCCATCTACCATTGCTCAGTCTATCACTGCTCCATCTACCATTGCTCAGTCTATCACTGCTCCATCTACCATTGCTCAGTCTATCACTGCTCCATCTACCATTGCTCAGTCTATCACTGCTCCATCTACCATTGCTCAGTCTATCACTGCTCAGTCATTTACTGCTCAGTGTACAAAGATTACATACACAATGATGGAACACACTTGGAGGATTGGAGATGTAGATGAACATATAAAAAGACTGACTCTGCTCAAAACTAGCAAACAACACAAACTAACATATTTTGAACATATAAAAAGATGCAGTGGTTTAGAAAGATTAATCATGGAGGGATAAGTTCCAGGAAAGAGAACAAGAGGCATACCAAGACTACGATAGACACAGGATATCGAAAACATTCCAAACATGACACTGGAAGAGACTGGACAGCTTGTACAGAACTAGGATGCTTACAGAATGGTATTGAAGACAACGTTCTGTAACGGACACATTAGATAGATAACAGTTGTTATATCGTACTGATTCCGAAACCAATGTCTGTGTGTTCTAGTTTTACAAATTTCTGAATTCAATATGTGGTTCTTGGCCATGGCAAAATATTGATAGTTGTTGTAACACTTCATGTTTGTTGTAACACTTCATGTTTGTTGTAACACTTCATGTTTGTTGTAACACTTCATATTGTTGTAACACTTCATGTTTGTTGTAACACTTCATGTTTGTTGTAACACTTCATGTTTGTTGTAACACTTCATATTGTTGTAACACTTCATGTTTGTTGTAACACTTCATGTTTGTTGTAACACTTCATGTTTGTTGTAACACTTCATGTTTGTTGTAACACTTCATATTGTTGTAACACTTCATGTTTGTTGTAACACTTCATGTTTGTTGTAACACTTCATGTTTGTTGTAACACTTCATATTGTTGTAACACTTCATGTTTGTTGTAACACTTCATGTTTGTTGTAACACTTCATGTTTGTTGTAACACTTCATGTTGTTGATATTGCTTTTTGTATTTTCTTGGATATAGGGAGGTCGACATCCTGATCAACGAAATGTTGCAGATCTAGAGCGACTTCAGACAAATATTGAGAGCTGTTACTTTTCTGGAGTTCTACCTGTTTTTCTCAATATTACGTGGTAAGTATATGTTTGTTACGTGGTAAGTATATGTTTGTTATGTGGTAAGTATATGTTTGTTACGTGGTAAGTATATGTTTATTACGTGGTAAGTATATGTTTATTACGTGGTAAGTATATGTTTATTACGTGGTAAGTATATGTTTATTACGTGGTAAGTATATTTTTGTTACGTGGTAAGTATTTTTGTTACATGTTGTATGTTGGTATTTGTGGCCTGCACTTGATTGAGGGCTATTGTTTGTTAATTAGGTTATAACGTTTGGTATATAGGTGTACTAGGACTATTTACACAATTTTATTAGACCCTATGGAAAAAAAAACGCACACCTACAAGTCTGAAACTCTAATTCTCCTGAGAGTACTCCCCCTTGGTACTGCATAACTGTGAACTTATTTTCTCATAAAGCCGTATTTTAATAATTTATTTCCGTATCTCAAGAAATACATTCGTATTTAGCACTCCCTCCATCAACACCCCCCCCCCCCAAGAAAAAAACTATTTATTTCCCCCATTTATTTCCACTATTTATTTCATACATATGTGTGAGATAAAAATGTCTGTATTATAAAGAGATATTAAAGACACTTAATATGAAGAAAGAACTACTAAGAGAAATAAAGATCAGGCAAATAAAATACTTTGGACACATTAAAAGACATGGCACCTTATTGAAGACCTTACTTGAGGATAAAGTCAAAGGGAAGCGAGCAAGAGGTAGGCAGAGATACAAGTGAGAGAGTAACATCATAAGATGGACAGGTTACAGTCTAGCAGAGTGCACCACCGAGACAGGAGAAGTTGGAGATCAGTTGCAGCCAATCTTCGTTGCAAAGACGGCACTTAATGATGATGATGTATTATAAATAATTTCTAGGAAATTTAACACTAGATGATCTTTCTTTTAAAAAACAAAATTTAAAATTTAAAAATGAGGGTAGGGGCGGGAGGGTCTGTATTAATACGGAAAATTCATACTAGTTGACATTTATGGTACTGCACACACTTCTCCCAGCATTCCTTCCATTGTTGGGCATTGCTTAAATAATACCCATAACACATCAGGGTTGCCTAACTGGAGACATCAGTGGTGCCACACTGGATACATCAGGGTTGTAGGGGTGCCACACTGGAGACACAGGGTTGTAAGGGTGCCAGTGCCATACTGGAAACATCAGCACAAAATATCCTCCAAATAACTCTATCCTCAACCATTCAGAGGAGTGTTAAAAAATCATGTTCAGACCATTCCTTATTGTTATCAACCCAGGATTTTCTTTGTTCTTCTTTTCTCCTCCAAACCTTGCAAAATTGCTGGAAAACTTAATTAGGATTAGAGTCTATTGTCTTTCCCCAGGTGGTTTGTGATCCACTCTTGCTGTTAAGTGTAGGGGTGATTGGAGCTCAAGTTTGTGTTCTAAAGCCAGATGTATGGCCTCGGCTGTGCTATGACCGTGTCTGTTCAGGATGTCCCTGACGTTTTCTATCCATCTTTTCTGTGGTCTTCCTCTGGCTTTGTACCCTGATCTCTTTTTGTTATTTGCTTGTACAGGCAACTTTTCGTGATTAGAGTACCGATGTAAAGCCACATTCTCTAAAATGTCATGCCAACCACTGACAGTTGATAGAGTGAGGAGTCCCATAACATAATTTATCTCCGATATGACCATATCTATATTATGATTGTATGTATGTATAGAGAGAGAGAGAGAGAGAGAGTTGTAGACAGAGATAAAGAGATATTAAAACAGATTGACCAGAATGAATGTTAAGACAATATTTTGAATGATGTGCAAGGAATCTTGATCGAAGCAGATATTGTGTTTTTAGCACATCTCTAGGCTGGGTTCCATTGTGGGGAGAGTATCCAGAAGAAGTAGTGGAAGACTATCAGGAAGCCTATGGGCTGCTTTATGAGGATCTGGAGCTTCTATCTTCTGCTTTCAGAGAAGATAACTTAAACTGTGAGTACAGCAGGTGTCGTTAACATCTGAAAGTTAAATAGATAATTATTTTGTGACTAGAACAAAAAATACTTGCTTTACTTTTGTCCATTGCTCATCAGCATCATCAAGTGCCATCTCCCAACGAAGGTTGGATGCAAAAGACTTCAAACATCACTTGCCTCTTGTTTTGGTGGTGAACTATGCTAGGCTGTAACCTGTCTATCTTGTGATGTTACTCTCCCACTTGTATCTCTGCCTACCTCTTGCTCGCTTGCCTAGACGTTACCCTCAAGTAAGGTCTTTAACCAGGTCGCATGTATTTTAATGTGTCCAGAATATTTTATTTGCTTGATCTTTATTTCCTTTAATAGTTTTTTTCTTCATATTAAGTGTTTTTATTATCTCTTTATTTGTTTTCTTCTCTTTCCATGATGTTCTCCCTATTCTTATATCCATATCTCAAAGGCATAGATTCTGTCTTCTGATTGTTTATTGTCCATGTTTCTGAGCCATATATTAATATAGAATAGATGTAACATTTTATCATTCTCATTTTTAACTTGTTTGCAATTTGTTTAGATGTTACTATTTTCCTCATGTCATTGAAAGTACTTTTAGCCATTACTATTCTCCTTTTAACTTCTGTTTCACGTCTGCTATCATTTGTGACTATGTGTCCAAGATATTGATACTGTTTTACTTGTTGTAGTTTCTCTCCATGTATGTTTATGTTTAGCACCTGTTCTTCTGGGACATTGCTGATTATCATGGTTTATGTTTTTTGGATTTGTTTATATCCAGTCCATATTCTTGACTTGATCTATTAGCCGTTGCAGTTCATGTTTACTTTCTGCTAAAAGAACAGTGTCATCTGCTAATCTCAGATTGTTGATTATCTTCCCATTGCTACATGTGCCTTGAAGCATTGTACTAACTGTTCGTATGTTCAAGTATGCTGCTATAACACATTTCTGCTCCATTCTCATACTGGAGGTTGTTGTCAAACATATGATGGGATGTCCTAGACGGTGTATGTTGGAATGCTAAAATTTACAGTGGTGCTGTGTAGTTAGTGTGTCTTCCTAGTAGAATTCCTCTTCCCGTTCATAGTTCCAACATGTCTACACAGGAAGTAATTTTGTTGTGAGAACATATTATCTAGTCCTATTGTGAGATACCATGGTTGCTAATGTGCTTTTTGGCCTGGTATCTCCGACTTCAGCATCAGTGCTTGCTTGGGCAAGGTTGTGGTCCTGCTTGATGTCAGGGATGACTGGACCAATCTTAGTTTCCAGTTTCTGTTGGCTGGACTAAGACTCCATCTTAACTTCAAGGATTTGACCTCAATGAGGACCAGTAGATTGAGGCACAGATTACAACACACAAATATTTGTGTGGTCTGCGTCTCGATCTATAGGTCTATGTTCATAGTGTCTGGAGAATACACACATCAGATGAAGGGTTGCCAGAATTCGGCAAGTCCATGGTAAAATGTTTGCAAATTTGGCCATTTTAAAATGTCACCGGCCAAGAAATTTATCTTTTGATAGTTTTTTAATATTAGTGAACAATTTGAAAATTTATTAAACTTTAGGAGTTTGGCAATTTTTGGTCGTATTTTACCTGAAATTTTTTTAAACTCTCTGGCAACCCTGATCACATGGTTTAGTTAAAATTACATTATTTATAGAGTTTAGGATTGGTCGAATGTGGAAAACATTTTTCACTGAAGTTGTGAAGTGAATTGGTGCTAGATGAATGTTCCTGGTTTAAGTCTCATCTGTTACTATTATATATTTTTGTTGATGTATAACATTGCAGATTGTCATTTACTTCCACAGCCCTTTATTTGACAAGGGATGACTCATTCTTGACTAGTCTATCAGAGGAAGAGAGGTCCTGTTTCATTAGAGGCACCTCTGCTTCTCAAAAGATTTGTGGGGATCATGATAAGGTCTCTCATAAATTCCCTGTAAGTTCCTCTCTTTCCAGTATTAACCAATTTGTAATTATTACAATTAGGGGGTAATGACATCTAGAATGTTGTAATTATTACAATTAGGGGGTAATGACATCTAGAATGTTGTAATTATTACAATTAGTGGGTAATGACATCTAGAATGTTGTAATTATTACAATTAGTGGGTAATGACATCTAGAATGTTGTAATTATTACAATTAGTGGGTAATGACATCTAGAATGAAAAATAAAATATCTGCATTTGAAATGAAATGTTATAAAAAGATGCTAAGAATATCATGGACAGAAAGGTGTACGAATGCAGTCGTCTAGACAGATTTGAACATAGAAGACTGGCTCCTTAAAACTGTCAAAAGTGCAAGCTAACATAACTTGGACAATATAAACAGACGCAGTGGTTTAGAAAGATTAATTGTGAAGGTAAAGTCGCGGGATAGAGAACAAGAGGCAGCCCAAAACTTTGATTTTCACAGGGTATCAAAGACTTTTTAAACATATGACTGGAAGAGTTAAGACAGCTTGCACAGAACTGAGAGACTTAGAGTGTGGCAGGACAATGTTCTGTAAAGGACATGTCACGTAAATAGATAAATAATTACAATTCAGTGAGGCAGTCTCATAATCCTGGCTGGTACACATTAGTTTAAGTTTCTTGTTCTTAGCATTAATTCTCAAATTCCCACAGGATCTCTCTTGTAGCAGGACCATGGCACTAGATTTCCAGCAGGATGTAGTCAGAGAATAGAAATACAATGTGTCACAGTTTTATTTGTGCCAATGGTCTGATAGATCATCCGTCTCTGACAGAAGCTTGCGGTTCAAAATTAAGAGTCGGCCTAGAATGTTGAATTGGATTAACCACTTTGCCAGGGAGAACCCCACACTTAGTATATATATTATATATATATATATATATTATTTTAACAATATTGAACTAGATGTTAAACAATATTGGACTGGATGTTTTAACAATATTGGACTGAATTTTTTAACAATATTGGATTGAATGTTTTAACAATATTGGATTGAATGTTTTAACAATATTGGACTCAATGTTTTAACAATATTTCACTGAATGTTTTAACAATATTGGACTGGATTTTTTAACAATATTGGACTGGATTTTTTAACAATATTGGACTGGATTTTTTAACAATATTGGACTGGATTTTTTAACAATATTGGACTGGATTTTTTAACAATATTGGACTGGATTTTTTAACAATTGACATCCACATGAAGAAACTATGTTCCAGCATGTGGATTTTCCTATTTATTCATTTTTCATTCCTGTCTATTTCCTGTCCATGCAGTTTTTTTTAATACGTTCATGACTTTTTTTCTTGTACAAGCCCCATCGTGTCATCAGCTACTCTGTGGAGTTTCTTGGTGTCGACTTAAAGCACAAGCCTCGGCTAAAATTCCCTGATGACCTCAAAAAGAAGGTGATAAGAATGTCTGTTTATTTGTAAATGAAAAATACTAGTTTGTTACTGATTATGTGAAATGTTGTTTATTTGCATTTAACCTTTATTACTCTGCATTAAAATTACATAAATATCCCACTTGCAGCTGAATTCTGTGTTCACAATTTGTGTTATTTTTTGTGGATGTTTGGAAGACACAATAACTTTATTTGTTTTTAGAGGTTTTACACTAATTTTTCAATACAACAATTGAATAATGAATCAAATGATGTAAGTTTTTTTGTGGTGTGTGTGATACAAGGATGAAAATGAAAACTATTCAATAGTCTCTGTAAGGATAATGTATTGAGCACAATGATAGGGCAGTACAGAGCCAGAGGGCAGTTCCACGTACAAATAGAATGGGAAAATGTCACATGGAAATTTGAACTACAGTATTGTTCAGCTGGATAACGAGCGTGTAGTCCACGGTGCTCCTAAATACGTGTAGAGACTCAGATTTGAACAAGGGGTTCACTATGTCGGTGAATGACACTCAGCTAAGAGAGTGAACGAATCCGGGCCCAACTCTACTGTCAATCCTTTTCTATACCAGAATCATGCTCACAGAGAGAAAAGTTTCTGTACCTGATGGACACAGGCAGAATGCGTCTTATTACGTGAGACAAGCTCAAAGGCAGCAGAATCTCGTTTTGTGTAAGATTGACGTAGTCAACCCAAGCCTAAATCCCAGATGACCGCCTCCTCGGAGACTGCCACCCAGGCACATGTTTTGGCTTCTAAGGTGTAATAAGTCCAAGGGGTACAGTGGGTGGAACACTATCACAGTGTAGAGTTGATAAACATCTATCACCTGGAGACAGATAGGAAGACTGTTACAGACTATGGAAGCCCACCTGAATTAAAGGTATTTTAGGTATTCCGAAAACAGATGTGCTGGACCTCCAGTGTGGGGGGGGGGTGTTAGATAACACAGTTTTTATGTGAAACTAGCAGCACAACGTACTGAACAACAAAAATCACATGAACTTTCTTGTTGATTATCAGAGATCGAACACAGAAGAAGAATGTGCATTTTTGACGCTATAAGTTCTGGACTTATTTCAGTTTATTGCCAAGACCCGTGAAAGGAAAGCAAAGAATAGCAACACTGTCTGCTTCATACATGCTGTAAAAGTCGACTAAGGGAGTTATGGGATGGAATTGGTTGTCCCATCCTATTGTTGGTCAAAGTGGCCCAGAAGCCATGCTGAAATCGGATGTGTCAAACCTAAAGGTGCAAATATTGCAGCAAAGCTGTAAACCATGACACAATGCTTTCTATTCTCCAGACTACATCCTCCTAATCTGTAGGAGTTTGAGAAACAAACAAGCAGAAAAAGTAAATATTTCAGCAACGACTTGCGATAGATTTAGTATTTTAATGTAATACATTTCTATTTAAGATTTTCCGAAAGTTACGAGGGGGAGTCAATAAGTAAGTCACAAATTGATGTTGGATGGCAGGAAAATGCAGTAGGTGGTTTCTAAAGCTGTTTATAGTTGATATCATCATAGAACTTTATGTTTATGTTCGCTAGATGGCGCTAGCTGTACCTTGCGCATGCGCAGCACAAAAAACAAAATTACTACTGTACTTACAGAGTGTACAATCAATGAACAACGTGCTGTTGTACGTTTTTTATGGGCAAAAGGACTGCCTGCAAAAGACATTCATAAAGAAATGCTTCCTGTTTATGCTGACAATTGTTTGTCCCGTAAAGCGGTGCACAGCTGGGTAAAAAAATTTTCTCAAGGACGCTCTAAAATTGTTGACGAAATCCGATCTGGTCGTGCTGTTGAAATTGCAACAGACGCATCTGTGCAGCGGGTTGAGGAGATGATTCGAGGTGACAGACGAGTAACGATAGACGCTGTAGCAGCTGCAATAGGGTGCTCACATTGTTCAGCATACAGCATCATGCATGACCGATTGAAATTTAAGAAAGTGTGTTCAAGGTGGGTGCCCAGACAATTGACGGACGAACACAAAATGAACCGATTAGGCTTGTCATTGGAGCATCTCTGTCAATACGCAAATGAAGGAGAAGACATGATGAACAGGATTATTACTGGGGACGAATCATGGGTGCATCACTACCAGCCTGAATCAAAGCGTGCTTCAATGCAATGGAAACATCCTTCTTCGCCTTGTGTCCAAAAATTCAAGGTTACACCATCAGCAGGGAAGGTTATGCTGACAGTGTTCTGGGATTGTCAAGGAGTGCTTTTAACCAATTTCAAAAAGAAAGGTGACAATGTGAATTCTGAATCATACTGTGAAGTTCTATCAGTGCTTCGGGATGCAATTCGAAGAAAACGTCCAGGGCTGCTGACTAGAGGAGTGCTACTCCTTCATGACAATGCTAGACCACATACGGCTCGATTAACTCAGGAGAAAATAAAAAATCTTGGTTGGAAAATTCTGGAACATCCTCCTTACAGCCCCGATTTAGCCCCTAGTAATTTTCACCTTTTTGGTCCACTAAAAACCCACCTTGGCGGGAAGCATTTCGCGACTGACGCAGAAGTTGAATGTGAAGTGAAAATGTGGCTTAAAAAGCAGAGCACGCAGTTCTACGCAGCAGGTTTGGGAGGACTCATAAAACGATGGGATAAATGCATCAATGTTGGTGGAAATTATGTTGAGAAGTAAAGGGATAATGTATGTGTAAAAATAAACAGTTTTCAGGTTTTTATCGTCTTCAGTTTTTTTCTAAAGAGCCATTTGTGACTTACTTATTGACTCCCCCTCGTAAATACTCAGTAGATTAAATACTCAGTAGAATTGGATTTTAATCTAAGAATAATGTCTATCAATCTATAAACCAGTTAACTGTCAGTGTCGTAGGGTACCAACGTTGGATGCATCAACACACCGAGTCCTCCAGTGATTTCTCTTCAACAATTTGGACTATTGTCTATTGTTAGGTAATTGGATAAAATTTTCAAAATAATGCTACATAATTAAAAATAATATATGTAGATACCCCTTAAAAAATGTAATTCAACGATACCTCAACCAAGTTTGTACGTCAAACCTGAAAAAAGTTACAAATTTTTTTCGAATTAATTTCACATCAACATTTTTTATATGAAACATATAGGAAAATATAAATAAAACTTGTGACCACAAAATGTAGCTGAGCTGATAATTTCTAAATTATCTTTGTTATTTGCAATAATACAACACACAAACTATACATTTTTTTGTTCACGAAGACAAAACGGTATTATTTCCTAATAACTTAAAATTTCTCAAATTATCGATGTATCAAATGTGCGTCAGAAATCGTTGAATAATAATCATGCACTCTTTTCAAAGTAAAAAATAATTTAGTAGCGAAATTTCTCGAAAATAACACCCTCCATTAAAGGCAGTGCTAAAATGCGTAATCATATATTTTATCGGCATGGCGAGAAATCGATTACGTGTTTCCCGCGGATGTCCAAGTACCTACTATTGTCTTTCCCCAGGTGGTTTGTCATCCACTCTTGCCGTAAAATAATAGTGAGTGTCATTTAATGCGTTGAGTATTTATTTGTAAAATATTTGTCACCTTCCAGATCATTGAATTTGTAGAGCACAGAGTGGCGTGTGATTACTGCGGGGAAGACAGATTACTGGCCAGCCATCCTGACGAGTTTGCCAAGAATGCACATCTTGAGTTTCTGCAGTCAAAAGGAAGATGTGTATATGGTAGAGATAATATAGTTCTGCAGGTTAGTAACATCACTCTTGACAAATATTCTTCACATCACTTTCAATGCAGCTTTTTAACCCGTTGGATGCGGTGGTAAAACAGCAATGCAGGAACATTGTTCTTGATTGTTTTCCTATCCAATTTTTCTACGACATTCTTGCATTCAATAATTTTAGTGTATTATTACTGTATACTTTAATTCACGAATTTACAAACATAATTTGAGTGTATTATTTCCGTATACTCTAATTCAAGAATTTTCTCGTATAATACTTCTTTAGATTATAGAAAAGGCGTTGAAAACCTTTCATGTATATTCATCTCGCAAAAGGAAACATTATTTCAAAATATAATAATGGAAACTCTTTACCGTATCACATGCATCTGACCGCCAGCATGAAACAGGTGAGCTGCGCCATATCATCTGAATCTATATCCTCAGAGTAAGGGTAAACCTGCTCAAACAGCCATAATTCTTCCAAAGACAAGGAAGTGCACCCCCAATTTTTATTCTTGCTGATATGGACCACTTGCAAGTCAAAATCAACCCTTGGGGTCCATATAGACCAATTTGGGAACCTATGCGGTAGAGAATTGGACCATGCCGACATATTTAAGACCTTATGAGAAGCTTCACAAACAAAATTAATGCGGGTAATGACTGCTTTTCCTTGTCCAGAATAAAGAAGCTGGGCTTGAATTGTGACATCATCAGAATAAAAGAGCTGGGCTTGAATTGTGACATCATCAGAGTAAATGAGCCGGGTGTGAATTGTGACATCACCAGAATAAAGGAGCTGGGCTTGAATTGTGACATCGCCAGAAATGAGTGTCATTATAGACTAAAGATATGTTTATCAACCAACAGAGAAATGGATATGTCGGTTGTCTTGTAAGTGGCAGATATACCCAGGGGGAAGAACAGAGAAATGGAAGTGTCCGTTGTCTTGTAAGTGGCAGATATACCCAGGGGGAAGAACAGAGAAATGGAAGTGTCAGTTGTCTTGTAAGTGGCAGATATACCCAGGGGGAAGAACAGAGTAGCTATAGAAAAATTGTATGTGCAGCGATGATAATCTGATGACCAAGTAACTAAACTGAATTAAATTAAACTGAAGTAAACTAAACTAAACATACAAGTCAGTTCTCAAACCACCAGGGCCATTGGTCCAAATTAAAAAAAATGCATTTAAAAACAGTGCGACACAATGAATTTTCATTCTTTGGATAAATCCTGCGGGAAATCTACTATGGCCCTGCTACAAGAAATCCTACGGGAGTTTGAGAATGAACGCTGAAGAAGTGGTGGTAAAATTATTTTATTGTCAACATCTCTCATATTTTAGACATGATATTGTTGTGACAGAATGTCTGGTTTTCTTTCAGATTGAAAATTATATTATGAAGGAAGAGCGGGATGTTCCCCTTGTGATTCTTGGTGCATCTGGGTCTGGTAAAACATCTGTGATGTGTTTGGCTGCTAAGACCATTCTACACAAAGCAGAAAGTGGGGAATTACAGACAATAGGGTCAGTTTGTTTACTGCTTGTTACAGACAATAGGGTCAGTTTGTTTACTGCTTGTTACAGACAATAGGGTCAGTTTGTTTACTGCTTGTTACAGACAATAGGGTCAGTTTGTTTACTGCTTGTTACAGACAATAGGGTCAGTTTGTTTACTGATTGTTTCAAATGTGTTTTATTTTATTCAATTGAAAGAAATAAAGAATATTACATTTAGTTGGGTTATTATTATTTCTCCACTCTCAGTGAACATGTGCAATTAATGATGATGATGAAATAATCCCTTTAGCTGCTCTCAGGTAGCTCATGACAGCTCATAGTCTTTCTGACAAATGTACAGGTTCTTCTCATTTGTGTAACTGGGGCGACACCTGGATTCACATATGGTTGTCTGCATAAGCATGGTTGTGTAAAGGGATGGGGATTATGGATATATGGTTAACTCCCCAAAAGGAGGCATTCCATTATCCTAGGATTATCATGATAGTGGGACAGACCTTCCATGTCCATATCACATGTGTAACTGGTATCAGGTAGTGGGACAGACCTTCCATGTCCATATCACATGTGTAACTGGTATCAGGTAGTGGGACAGACCGTCCATATCACATGTGTAACTGGTATCAGGTAGTGGGACAGACCTTCCATGTCCATATCACATGTGTAACTGGTATCAGGTAGTGGGACAGACCTTCCATGTCCATATCACATGTGTAACTGGTATCAGGTAGTGGGACAGACCTTCCATGTCCATATCACATGTGTAACTGGTATCAGGTAGTGGGACAGACCGTCCATATCACATGTGTAACTGGAATCAGGTAGTGGGACAGACCTTCCATGTCCATATCACATGTGTAACTGGTATCAGGTAGTGGGACAGACCGTCCATATCACATGTGTAACTGGAATCAGGTAGTGGGACAGACCTTCCATGTCCATATCACAGGTGTAACTGGTATCAGGTAGTGGGACAGACCTTCCATTCTCATACCTGAAATTTACCTGATGTTGTTATAAATTTGTTGTTACATACAGAGCAGATGATGGACAATTATCCTCCTGTTCAAAGTCCAGGCTTCCATTCTCATACCTGAAGTTTACCTTATATTGTTATCAATTCTGTAATTTTTTTTCAAGGCATTCATTTTCAACTAAGCTATCATATAAGATGAACAAACACAGACGTCAGTAAGAACATGAACCCGACAACATAGATGAACAAACACAGACGTCAGTAAGAACATGAACACAACAACATAGAAGAAAACTGGTTTCTCAAAACTATCTAAAGATGCAAGAAAACATATTTTGGATATATAGAAAACACATTGGTTTAGAAAGATAAATCATAGAGGGAAATGTTCAAGGAAAGAGAACAAAGTCTACGATGGATACAAACAAGGTTGTGGATCTCCCTAACGTAGTGATTAAGCTGTTGACCTTGTGTTCAAAAGGTCATGAGTTAGAATCCGACTCGTGTCATCTTGTGTGCAAGGTGGATTTTGTCGAAGATCCCTGTGGATTATTGCTTGAAGCTATGGAGTTACGTGCTGTGAGTGGTACACTTGGCAGAGGATATTAGAGATGCTCTGAACATGGCACTGAAGAGTCTAGACAGCTTGCACAGATCTGAAAGTTGTACAGCTTGGCAGTGAGGATGCTCTGTAAAACATATGTCACATAGATAGTGTGTTATTATGATATACGTGTACGTCAGATAGATAGTGTGCTAATATGATATACGTGTACGTCAGATAAATAGTGTGCTAATATGATATACGTGTACGTCAGATAAATAGTGTGTTAATATGATATACGTGTACGTCAGATAAATAGTGTGCTAATATGATATATGTGTACGTCAGATAGATAGTGTGTTAATATGATATACGTGTACGTCAGATAAATAGTGTGTTAATATGATATACGTGTACGTCAGATAGATAGTGTGCTAATATGATATACGTGTACGTCAGATAGATAGTGTGCTAATATGATATACGTGTACATCAGATAGATAGTGTGTTAATATGATATACGTGTACATCAGATAGATAGTGTGCTAATATGATATACGTGTACATCAGATAGATAGTGTGTTAATATGATATACGTGTAGCCAATCTGATGTCTTTTTTGTAACAACAGAGATAAAGCCAGCAAATGGAGGGTGTTTTACCATTTTGTGGGCGCTGTCCCTGGATCAACCTCTCTTGAACAAATGCTAAAGCGACTGCTGAGAGAGACAGGAATGACTAAGAAGGTATGTCTTTGGTTGTTGAACTGACTTTGTAGCACATGGGACAGACCCATAGGTGTTCAGTTTGTAAATAGTTGCTTCCTTATCTATCTATCTATTTGCTAAATTATTTTTGATGCCTTTCAGCATCAGGGGTAGAAGAGTTCTCTGGAGATGGCCCTATGTGTGCCGAATATATTGTGGAATTTGTCGCCCCTTTTATTTCGGTAGTCCGTAGTTTTCGTGGTCGGCCTATAGGTCTGCCTTCACTGTATCTGTGTAGCACTGTGTATCTGTGGTAAGCTGTCTGATGGTAGTCTGCAGATGTGTGCAAATCATTTTATCTTTTGTCTCTTAATATATTCCAAGATTGAGGTGGTGCCGGTTCTTTGTCTAATGTCCTCATTCCTCACTCTGTCTCTTAGCGATATTCCTAGGATTCTGCGTAAGCATGCCATTTCAGATGTCACAAGTTTACATTTGTTTTGTGCTGTCTTTGTCAATGTTTAGCATTGGCATCACAGTGTTGCCATAGTAATCATTTTGAATAGTGTTATTTTGGTGTTTAAATCTACATTTTTGTTTCTGAAGGTATTTTGTCTGTTGTTGTGAATGAGTTTGTCTTTTTTGGTATTTTGTTTGTTGTTGTGAATGAGTTTGTCTTGTTTAATATTTTGTCTGTTGTTGTGAATGAGTTTGTCTTGTTTGGTATTTTGTCTGTTGTTGTGAATGAGTCTGTCTTGTTTAGTATTGTGGATCGATTGTAAGACTGATTTTGAATCACTGAAGATTGTGAATTATTCGGGTATGGACTCTCATTTGTTGAGAATTTGAACATCTATGAATATGGCTGTTGCCTCTGTCCTGAAATTACTGCATTTTATTCCTGTTGCAAGGATTGTTCATATGGAGTGTCACCATGAAATATGATGTATATTCGACAGTCACTATTTGTTGTGACTTTTCATCTGTCTGTGTACACATGAATCCTGATGTTTCTAGGAGATTGGGCAGTAATAATATGTAGCTATAACCTTGACCTTGAGGGGCATCAATTTCACATCTAATATTATTTATGTTCATCTTTCCGTTGACTTGTTGGAATAAACTGTGATATATGTTCTAATATTGATGAAAGCTTGCATGGTTTGGACATGTATGCCGATATTATTCCTTGTCAAAAGCAATACTATAGGTAACAGTCTTCTTCTTCTTCTTTCGTTCACTTGAAACATGTCTATATCTGTAATTCTGTCTCCGTAATAAAACTCACTGTCTTCAGGTAACAGTCAAAGGGGAAAGAAATAGAGGAGGACAAATAAATGCATGGACAGAGAACTTCAAGGACTGGACATGACAAGATTTGTCCCCACTTGTCCGCATCGTTGAAGATAGAAATCACTGAAAGCCTCTGTGTTTTGATGCATCCAATGTTGTTCTCTACAATCCTGTTTCTCATAATGAGCCAAAAAGGTTTTCAATGATATTTTAATATAAAAACACAAATTTATGTGCCTGCTTATCAGGAAAGTACCCAAATTATCTTCTAACTAATAAAGTGTGGGTAATGTTTTATCTCATAAGTGACTGGAGAACTAACTGTACTGGAAATTGAATGCAGTGCACTTGTGCATGTATACGTGTTGCCAGTTTATATATTTGAATCATGTTATGTTTTCTAATTAGTTACTGTGTGTCTTCAGATGTTTTATTTTCTCTTCCAGAACTCTGACTGCGCCAAAGATCTGGATTCGGCTGCCCAGATGTGCTGTAGTATGCTGTCAAACCTCAACACTGACCTTCTTATCATATTCTTGGACGCAGCTGATCAGGTACTTATTATTTGTTACCTGCCATATTTCTACCTTTTATAACTAAAACTTGTGTGGTTGGGAACAAGAAGTGGCATAATTTCTTTTCTAGGACCGTCCTGCCTTGGGGACATATGAGGGTCGGAGATGAAGATGTCAAAGGAAAGTATGGATTGATAATTTTAAGGATGACAAAATTAAGTTTGTTGGGAACAACGAGGCATTGCATGATTTTTGTGTTATTTCCAAATTGGCATTCTTATGACCTCAAAGGGTTATTGGATTGATGATGATGAATCTATCATCAGACTGTACTGTTTCATGTCCATTTCCCATGTCAAAATAAGTCTTGATGATGGCTTTTTGTGTCGCTATGGTCTGGGAGCAGGCCAGTGTAGATTGCAGAGACACAGTCACTTTGTTTCATACATGACTGCTTCCAGCTTGTGAGAAAAATATTTGAGATGTATAATAAGAACCTTAATTGAAGGTCAAATTGTTGGTCGGCTATGCTAGAAGTAGTCAGAGATACAAGTAGGAGGGAAACATCATAAGATGGACAAGATACAGCCAAGATATAGCTTATCAGAGTTCAACACCAGGGCAAGAGACCCATGCTACCAATCTTTGATACACAAATGGCACATGATGATGATGATCTAAAGTTGGAAAGCAATTATATGTATAATATATGATGTATAATATATGTATAATATATATATATATGTAGGAGAGTATTACTGTTAGTTGTATACGTAATGGTTTTTCATAGTTCTCAAGAGAACATGGGGCGAGAATCATCAGCTGGGTGCCAAGAAAACTTGCTCCACAAGTCAGACTGATCATGGCCATGGTTACAGATACAGAAGTACATAAAGCTTTACAGAGCCGGGAGACAAAGGCCTTAGAGATCACAGTGATGCCACTAGACAATACTTCCAAACAGGTGACACTTTTCTATCATATATATGTTGTTGTTTCAACCCCCAGAAGTCACTATCGGTTAGCTGTTACTTCCTATGTTAAGTTACCATCGGTTAGCTGTTACTTCCTATGTGCAGTTACAATCGGTTAGCTGTTACTTCCTATGTGCGGTTACGATCGGTTAGCTGTTACTTCCTATGTGCAGTGTTAGGGTGATTTCACCAGAGCTGTATTTCATACTCAGAAGACTCTCAGCGGTGTACAATGTTTGAGAAGACATTTCCTACTCAGAGGGGGTACATTCTAGGGGTTCTGTAGCATTTCTGACTTTCCGCAACATATAAAATTGGAGTTATGAGCTTCAGTTTCCAGCGAAGCATCCCTTCCTGTCAAGTATCTATAACAACCCAACTCTGGATTATGGTCACTAGTGTGGGTGTAGCAGCCAGCTGTGCATTCTCCGACATCTTGGGCGCTCACCAATTATGCAAGGCTATCATGTATTCCTGATTATCGGCTCTCCCAGGAAGTTGCCACGTCTTACACAGAGTTGATTTTTACATCTGCTTTTCAACATATACATGAACAGAATAATATAAAATAAGCTCACATCAACAAAGAGAAAAACATTGTATATAAACTTGATGAGGGACTTAATAATGAAATCAATGAACTACTATTCTGTAACATGAAAATTAATGTAAAAAAAAGTTATCAAAATTAGTTAATCTGCAACACCAATGGATATAACAATAGATAACTCCAAAGTGAAACAAGCCAAAGAATTTAAATATCTAAGCAGCATTTCTTTCAGCTCAATATGGGGAGAAGTACCTACAGTCCAACTTTTGATCAAACCTTGTTGTCAAAATGGTTAGTTTAATCAGAGATTAAAAAGTTGCTAGGACTGCTTCCGGATGCATTGATCAGCGTGCTACACACTGAGAGCCTCCCTCCCGGCCCCCCCAGGGTCATCCAGGGGGTGTGAGGTGGGAGGAGCTCTCAGTACATAGCTTGCAGATCGATGCATCTAGCGACTAAAATGCGTCTTTATCGATATTTTGTTTCATTAAATAATTAAATGATTTGTTTCATTAAAATGTAGGTACTTCTGCCCGTATTGTACCATTTTTCAGAAAATGGAAGTCTAGACAGAGAAATAGAAACAAGGTGTCAGATAGCAAACACAATGACTTATCAACTTTATCCATTACTTCTCCACTCAAAGATCAGGATGGAAATCAAAGGTCAGATAATGTCTACAATTTTTACACCAACACTCTGCTACCAATGTCAAACATGGACTTTAACAGCCTCGCAGTCAAGGAAAGTCTTTACATGTGAAATGAAGTGTCTTGGAAAAGTTGCAATGGTCACTAATCTTGATAAAATAAAAAAAATGAAGACATTAGGAACCATTAATGTACCTGGTGAAAGACAATAGCACATATAAATGACTATTTGTATTTCTGTCTTTCTTTTCATCCCTGAGCAGGGTATTATTGAGGAGATTCTTCATAAGAACAGTGACGGCAAGCATCTGTCCAGCCAGCAGATGAGAAGTTTGTTAGACAAACCTTCTTCGGAGAACCCTTTGTGGCTGACTCTAGCCTGCCAAGAACTCAAGTTGGTTGAAGGCAGTAAGAAAGTGACAGACAAGATTGACAAATTGCCTGACAGCTTGTTAATGTGAGTTCTGGGTTTGTGGCATGTTTGTCACTTGTAGAAAAAGATTGACAAATTGCCATATAGTATTTTGATGTTTTGCTTTGGGTTTGATAGATTGTACTTGCAAACAACATTTAACAAATTAAGTGAAAGTTTATTGATTTTAATTCTGACCATGTGGTCAATTTGCTGAATCTTATATTTTGTTGTTTGTGATTGATTTATGGAAACCTGGCGCTCTTATAATAAGACATGATCAGGTCAAGCATATATAAGATTAAATATAATGATATAGAAGTATGACACTGCCACGCTGAAGATGGATGTGTTGGGCCAGTGATGCAGATAACATGGTGACAGAACACATTTCTATTCTCTGGACTACATCGTTTTGGAAATCTAGTAAGATCAATTAGAATAAGACCATTGTCTTGCTACAAGAGAGATCCAGCGGGAGTTTGAGAATGAACTCTGAAGAAGAAGTGTGAGATAAGCTTGTACATTGTGTATTGTGTTTCTACAACAATAAGAAGAAAGCTATGAACTTATATCAGACATGTACCTACCTACATGAATGAAAACTGACTCTGCCGCTACAAGCATTAAAATGAGTACCATATGGCAAAAGAATAAGAGGAAGACCAAGAGATATTTTTTGCAGAGCAACCATCAAAGTGGATATGACAATGAGTCTCAACAACATGCAAGAATTGCACCCAGTAGTATCACATTGCTGAAAGAGCACTGGTTTTTGCTCTATGCTTGATATTCTGTTCTGAAGCAACATTGATAGATAGAAACTTGGACAAATTGTACAAAAATACAATTTAAAAAACTATAGTTTTAAATAAAATTATATCTCATTTCACTAATTAATGAGTCTTCTTGATTTCAGGTTGTTCGATGAGTTGTTACACAGGCTTGAGACAGGAAAGGAAGGAGATCTTCTTGTAGGCACATTGTGCTTGCTGGAGGCATCTGCTGCAGGACTGAATGACATGGAGCTGAGACAGCTTCTAGCAGATGAGACAACAATCAAGCCTCCCTCTCCATTTGAAGAAAAAGGTCATTAATAATAACCCAAGCATACCATGTATGGGACACTGCTCGACAATTATTTTTTACATTTTTAAGTAGCACTTGTGTCATGTGACGTATTCCTTCCAGAACGTTGTCTTCCCAATGAACATTCTGAACCTCTCTCTGTCTTGGGCGATGTGGCTTGCATTTTCTAGCGATGTATTCATGTTAACTTTAATGTCGTCAGTCCATCTAGAGAAAAAGTTTGGTTAATCAATTGGAAATTTCTAGGCAGAATATTCCCGTAGGTTGCCATTACTTTCGGGAAGGAACAACCGTTAATCGAGCACCGTAAAGAGAACACATTCGTTCTAGTCAGCCATTTTGCAGAAGTAGCACTTACATGTTTTAATCAATCAAGCATCCATATGGTATTGGCACATCCATGTTTCAATCTTCCTCATGTAAATCCAAATGGTGTCAATACATCCATGTTTCAATCTTCCTCACGTAAATCCTTCTCCCGAGTACAATTAATGTTCATATCCACATACCAAATATACTTCTCTACCAAATATACTTCTCTATCAAATATACTTCTCTATCAAATATACTTCTCTATCAAATATACCTCTCTATCAAATATACTTTTCTATCAAATATACTTCTCTACCAAATATACTTCTCTACCAAATATACTTCTCTACCAAATATACTTCTCTATGGTGAGTTGCAGAAGTGTATATGTTCTGAAGGTGGGCAAAAAAGCACTAAAAGGACTTGTTAATGAATGAATTGAAAGTATTTGAAATAAATCAAAATACATGAGAAGATGTTGCACAAAATAGAACTACATGCTGCTCTACAGTCACAGAAGGTGCAGCATCTTGAGAAAGGAGAAGAAATTCCAGCAGATCAAAGCGGAGAGTAGCTAGAAAGTCATGGGTACATAAAAACCATCCCATGTCCAAAATTTTCAAACAATTTAATGGCCAGAATATGGCTTATCAGACATCTTTGAATTCATAGTCAAGGACATAACTCTAATGTAATTTCAAAAGTGGATGTAACAAATGGTCATCATCATCTGATGTACGAAAAATAACAACTTAGTTTTGTGAGAGTTCATCATCATTTGTAATGGGCAAATACAAAAAAAAAAACGTCTTCAGGTGTATATGCCACAGACAATCGTACTTACGAAGAAAACAGATTTTTGAATGTTTCACTTGAAAAAGTCAGATTAGTGATATGGGTTTAAACACGAAAACAGACAAATGACAATACACAAGACATTTTCAATGTTTCGAACCGCTAAATCTTTCTCAAGAATATATAAAACAAACAGCGAAAAACAATGAAAACAGTAAAAACAATGTTACCACCACAGTGGCACTAGATACACTATTGACATGTAAACAATACGAAGTTCAAGGTGACAATGATATATATGGAAACATGTAGTCATGGAAGCGGGTTTTGTTGAAAATTGGATGGGATTTGACAACAGATATAACAAATTATTACCCAATACAACATGGATAGCAATACAATAAAGACCACACCAACAGAAATATTTGTAACTTTGTTTTCCTGTTTGCCCCTTGCCATGTAATTTTCATCAGTGATTTTGTTTTGTAGGGCCATTGTTAATCTCTTTCTGATCTCTGCTCAGCAATCTCCTGCGATGGAGATGCTTGAACCAAGGTATTCAAATTTGTAGAATGGAGAAGAAATGTCTACTTGTTATTGACTAAGTACCAAATGTGATTACACAACTCTTACCTGATCAGTCAGGCTTCTCAATTAGTTGTTTTAGTATACAAGCTTGTTCACTTGGACCCACTGGTTAAACACACTCTGTCTTGCTGGTTTCCATTCCTACTCTTTTCACACGTAAAACCACATCAATCAAAGCATACATGTGTCATTGATTTCATTGAGCATTGCTACATACATTGAAATTTCAGTGACTCACGGTGATAGATGTTAAGAACACTAAATCCTGATGTATGTAAAATACTATTATTTTCTTATCCAATTTGAAAATACTGTTAAGTTCTTATCCAATTTGAAAATACTGTTAAGTTCTTATCCAATTTGAAAATACTGTTATTTTCTTATCCAATTTGAAAATACTGTTATGTTCTTATCAAATTTGAAAATACTGTTATTTTCTTATCCAATTTGAAAATACTGTTATTTTCTTATCCAATTTGAAAATACTGTTATGTTCTTATCAAATTTGAAAATACTGTTATTTTCTTATCCAATTTGAAAATACTGTTATTTTCTTATCCAATTTGAAAATACTGTTATGTTCTTATCAAATTTGAAAATACTGTTATTTTCTTATCCAATTTGAAAATACTGTTATTTTCTTATCCAATTTGAAAATACTGTTATTTTCTTATCCAATTTGAAAATACTGTTATTTTCTTATCCAATTTGAAAATACTGTTATTTTCTTATCCAATTTGATCTGCAGAGGAAACAGAGGGTAGTGAAAAGGATAAGAACAAAGAGAAAGCACTTTTGAGTGAGGATAGATGGCAGCTAGTCTATCAAACACTCCAACCATTCCTCCGTCCATATGGAGACAGCAGGGAAGGGAGACTAGATTTTTACCATAGAGCTCTCAGCAAAGCTGTCAGAATAAGGTAAGTCATTTACACAATCAACCAATTTGAATGATATTACACAGTTTATGAAATTTAACTGTATACGGTCAAAAGTCATATAACATTCAAAGTCCTAAAAATAACAAAAAGCACATTTTTTTTGTTTGGACAGTATTCTACTGTGAGGCTTTAGAGGATTTTACCATGACTACTACATTATACTCTTGCAACCACAGGAACATGTGCTTGCCTGGACAGGTTTTATGGAAAAAGTACCTTGACCAATTGCTAACCCCTTTCTGGTCTCTGTTCCAAGGAAAGGCAATACCAGTACACTTGGAAACAAAAAGAACTGCAAGATATGCCAGAAGATGGTGTAGTACACCATTGACTTCCTTATAACCACAAGATGTACTGCAGATGTAATGGTTGATACCCTCCCAGCATTCTAGATGGGGATTACAGGACACTTGTGTCATTAATAAGACAAGTCTGTTGATAGGATTCCCCCATGGAGATTGCGAAGTACAAGCTTCATATATTTTTGTAATTCTATAGATAGATCATTTACAAAATATTGTTCTATAGATAGATCATTTACAAAATATTGTTCTATAGATAGATCATTTACAAAATATTGTTCTATAGATAGATCATTTACAAAATATTGTTCTATAGATAGATCATTTACAAAATATTGTTCTATAGATAGATCATTTACAAAATATTGTTCTATAGATAGATCATTTACAAAATATTGTTCTATAGATAGATCATTTACAAAATATTGTTCTATAGATAGATCATTTACAAAATATTGTTCTATAGATAGATCATTTACAAAATATTGTTCTATAGATAGATCATTTACAAAATATTGTTCTATAGATAGATCATTTACAAAATATTGTTCTATAGATAGATCATTTACAAAATATTCCCATTAGGAATGAAGATAACTCTTCATGTACTAAGCTACTGCAAATATTAGGTGGGGTGGCCAGTTCCCTTCCTTGCTTGCTTACCTTTCCAACCCACGCATTGAGTACAGCTGGGTCGACTGGAGGAAAGGTCATTTCAGTCTGATTTTTGTGTGTGTCCTTTATTTGCCATATCTACACGGTGTCAAATCATAACTTAGTTCGCATATTGAAACTTTTTGAATGCCTCAACTAGGGCCTCTGCTATGAAGCCTACCAAGAAAAAAAACTTGTTTAGTGTGTAGCAACACACCGTAGAGCTACACACCGTACAGCAACACACCGTACAGCAACACACTGTACAGCAACACACCGTACAGCAACACACCGTACAGCAACACACCCGTACAGCAACACACCGCACAGCAACACACCGCACAGCAACACACCGCACAGCAACACACCGCACAGCAACACACCGCACAGCAACACACCGCACAGCAACACACCGCACAGCAACACACTGTACAGCAACACACCGCACAGCAACACACCGCACAGCAACACACCGCACAGCAACACACTGTACAGCAACACACCGTACAGCAACACACCGTACAGCAACACACTGTACAGCAACATTGAGTAACACAACCATGTGAGACTTGCAAATGTTACAGAGAAACACCTTCTCATAGGGAATGGCAGATAAACATTGTTTGACATGGATGACGGTGAGATGGAGGCCAATGGACATTGCAACTTTTTCCTTTTTTTTGGCAGACTCCTAGGTGATGGGAAAGTGATGGGAAAGGCTAGATGTGCTATTATTGCCGATGGGTCAAAAAATCTGACAGAAGAATGTTGCGAGTAGTTTGTAAAACATTTCAATGTTGCCATTCTGTTCTTGCAAAAATATGAGTAGTTTGTTAAACATATCAATGTTGGCATTCATTCTTTGTTCTTTCAGATATTTAACTGTGGTCTCTGATGATGAAAAGTCTTTAGCGAAACCTGGAAAGTCCAGCTCTGATTTCTTCTGGCACACAAAACTAGCTGAATTTTTCCGTTATCATAGCGATACCTCAAAAATGGTAGAGGAATACCCATATCACCTGGCTTGTTTAGATGACAAATTTCACCTGTCTCAGTGTCTTTGTGACTGGAGAGTGTTTGATCGTCTGTACCACGAGGAGTATAGCTCGCAGTTAATGACATACTGGAGAAAGGCAGGTGCTATTCTCTTAAATGTTCTTACTGCAATGGTTGCTTGCTGTATGCATGTTGAGGTATTTAAACTATGATTTCCTGCCGAAGATGGATGTGCCGGGCCATTAGCACAAATAAAACGGTGACACAACACATTTCCATTCTCTGTACTACATCCTGCTGGAAATCTAGTATGATCATTGTTCTGCTACAATAGAGATCCATTGGGAGTTTGAGAATGAATGCTGAAGAAGAAGAAGAAACTGGGATTTCCTCTTATTATTACCATATTGCTGTCCAGTTCGTCTAAAAATCCCAAAAAGTTCTAAGAACAACCCCAACCAGCCTACAACATAGATCCTCACAGTACCAATAACACACCACAACATAGTCCTTGTTAGGACTACAGATAGAGGCCACATCTACTACCCTGCTGGGCACCTCAATTCTAGTGACAACTAGGCAATCACGCCACAATAAACAATGGATCCCAGATTTAACCACATAGGAATTTATTCCTAGGTTGAAGGGAGCATGTCTCTGCCATATGATACAAACCCACCTGTTAACAAACAAATAATATTATTGCTATGTCTTATATTGCTATGTCTTATATTGCTATGTCTTATATTGCTATGTCTTATATTGCTATGTCTTATATTGCTGTGTCTTATATTGCTTTGTCTTATATTGCTATGTCTTATATTGCTATGTCTTATATTGCTATGTCTTATATTGCTATTTCTTATATTGCTATGTCTTATATTGCTATGTCTTATATTGCTGTGTCTTATATTGCTTTGTCTTATATTGCTATGTCTTATATTGCTATGTCTTATATTGCTATGTCCCAGCCTAGAAATTCTGAATGGGAGCTGGGATTTTTTGGCCAAATGAAATTAAAGCATAGAAAAATAAATATTGGAAGGTATCTTTACCAGCAAGATGATGATGATGGATAAGAATTTCAGATTGTGTAAATATACTCGTGGTTGCGGCAGGTCACCTCGTCCAGTTGTGACCAGTTTAGATGCTCCATAAAGAAGACTGTTGTGGAAAGAATATGTCACCTGATATATATAATGTCTTAGTGTGGCTTTACTACGTGCACTTTTTACTTGTCCATCTGGATAAGCAGCTTTGCACTTAAGGATAATAAATGGATAATGGATTCTTCAATTTACCTTATCTTTTTAATTGCTGAGTAAGTATTAGCTTTCATATATATATATATATAATTTTAAAAAACAAAGAAATGGTTCAATATCAATTTTATAAATAAGATGAATAAACAGATCCAATGTTTTGACTAGAAGGTCTTTGTCACGATAAGACTAAACACAAAAACTGGAATTAAAATAGACAAAAACTACATGAAGTATTAGTGTACGTGCTTGGTATTAGTATAAACTCATATATTTACTCACTCTTTCTAAGCAACAAAATTAATCGTGTGTTTACATTTAGTCTTTGTACAATATTTTATTTATTTGTAAACCTACAGTGATGTACTATACATTAAAATGTGCAGAATTGAATAACATTTTCAGAATATGTATCTGTTGTCTTGTTTGAAGAGCGGAAATATATAGTATATTATGAAAGTTTCTGATAAAATATAAAAATATTTTCTATGCATAAATAAAAGTCTGCGATGCTTTGAATGTTTGTTGACATGCTACAAAAGTTTCACACTGCTGAGCAAACCCAATCAATAAACTTAGATTTCTCATTTGTTCCTGAACTATCACAAAATGGCAGAACATAGTCACGAGGCACGGCCTTTAGAATATTGTGTCTATTGTCTTTTCCCGGGTGAATGATTGTTGATCGCATTCACACTTGCCGTTAAGCATAGGGGTGGGAGCTTAAGCTGTCGTTCCAAGGCCAGATGTGTCGCAGTGATTGGACGAAATACTAAAGTATTTTAAATTATTTTATGAAGGCTTTCTTAATAAGCAATGTTTACCACTGTCTGTTCTAATTCCATTTTTTGTTTTTGTCCTGATCTTGACAAAGACCTTGTAGTTGAAACATTGAATGTGTATTTGTCCTATTTGTAAAACTGATATTTAATCATTTGTTTTTTTTTTTAAATTTGTTCTTTTACTACATGGTAGGCAGTTTTACTGCAGTTTTTCTTTCATTTTCTTATATTTCAACAAGCAAAATAAAACAAACAATATTTAGTCTCAAAATGTATGTCTTTCTTGACACAGGTTGGTCCAATCTCGGAAATGATTTCCAGCTATGAAGCAGCACTGAAAAAATTTGAAGAGGCAGACACAGCAAATGAAGCAGCGGTGTCCCTCAGATATGAGAAAGTTTGTCGTGTGACGTAAGTATGAAACCTTTCAGGATGACTTTTTAGATAGCATGCATGGTTTATGTGTGTCTTGACGTGCCCGGAAGCTTGAGCATAGAATCAAAACACAGTGACCAGTCAGGCATGTTGTAAGAAGTGTCTATAAGCATTGGCTGCCTCATTCCTTAGGAAATCCATAATGTGTACTAACTGCTGCAAAACTGTAATCCAACAGGTGAAACTTGGAACAGGACAATAAAGTTGTGATAATCACTGGAAACACACATAATAACACACACGAATAAATGTTTCAACCAAAAGACCTTTATCAGGAACACATTCACAACATGATACGACGAGTAAGAGAATACTTACATAAAAAATACTTTCTATTGATATGCCGTAAATGGATGATTTGTTTAATTTTAAAAAAAACTATTTCTATAGACATGCTCTAAATGGATGATTTGTTGAACCTTTAGTATACTACATGCGCGCAGCCGCGCTATTTTGTTTTTGTTTCTTTATAACGGCTGGCGCTGCTCAGCGATGTAGTTGTACCCTACCTATTCAGCGAACTGAAAAACACATGAACCTGTCATGTGACCAGAATCAGTGAATAATAGATTGTGTAATTTGAATGCAGTGTGCTGAAGGTTATTAAAAAAAACTATTTCTATGACTTGCCTTAAATAGATGATACTTGTTTCATAAAATCCATTTCTGTAGTCTTTTCCTAAATTGTTTAACAAAGACAAAACTATTTCAGTAGACTTGTCCAAAATGGATGATTTGTTTAATTTAAAAATACTTTAGTGATGCAGATATGCTATCTACTTATGAACTATTTTTTTTTAAAATTAATCCATCTTTATATCATTAACCTATCTATATATCATTAATCCATCTTTATATCATTAACCTATCTATATATCATTAATCCATCTTTATATCATTAACCTATCTATATATCATTAACCCATGTATTATGAATCATATGATAATATAAATTGCTATTTGCTGGAGGACTCTGTGTGCTGAGGCATCCAATGTGGTACCCCTACGACCCTGAAGGGTTATGGGTTTATTGATTGATTGATGACTTGCTATTGACAGAATCCAGGCAGGAAAGCATCATGATGCTCTAGAGTTATTGAAGACGGCTATGAAAATAGAAGAGAAAGAACTGGGGGCCAGACCTCATAGGATGGTAGAATTGTATGCTTTGATGTCGGAGATATACGACGAGGTAAGTTCAACTGTATGATACACGATACATGATACATGAGGTAAGTTCAACTGTATGATACACGATACATGATACACGAGGTAAGTTCAACTGTATGATACACGATACATGAGGTAAGTTCAACTGTAAGATACAAGAAGCAATCTAAGAATATATCCCAGCTGTGTACTAGTGATACTTTGTAGCCAAACAGAGTATAGATACAGCGTATACTGCCCAAGAAAGGAAAAATACATGGTAAGAAAAGAGTAGGACACAATCTTCTCAACAATTCCCAGAGCATCATGTGGATGAACTATTCTGGTCATGTGGGAGTCGGGCGCAACAGAAGAGATGAAACATTGGCGAGTCAAGCTATAGCGGATGGCAAAGCTATCAGAAGAAACCAGCCTGAATTAAATAGAACACTACAAAATGATGAAGAGGATGTTGTCATGGATACACTACAAAATGATGAAGAGGATGTTGTCATGGATACACTACAAAATGATGAAGAGGATGTTGTCATGGATACACTACAAAATGATGAAGAGGATGTTGTCATGGATACACTACAAAATGATGAAGAGGATGTTGTCATGGATACACTACAAAATGATGAAGAGGATGCTGAAAAATACAATGTACATGTTCAGAGAATGAAAGAAATGTGAGTGACCAGTGAAGAGGGGAGAAACTGTGTCCTCATAGGAAAGATCGGAAAAACTAACAACTGACTGGGACACTGAGCTTATATACTTTTAGATGTCTGACAAAATGGTAAGCAGAGCATTTATGGGAATGTTTCGTGTGCGATGATACAGATTTCTAATTAAGAATCTATCTAGAGATACTTTCTATGAAAGGAAATGTTGCAGATGATATAAGAGAAAGACATCTTGAAAAAGTTATCGTTTCACACATCCTGTCTAAAGAAAAAGTTATCATTTCACACACCCTGTCTGAAGAAAAAGTTATCGTTTCACACATCCTGTCTAAAGAAAAAGTTATTGTTTCACACATCCTGTCTAAAGAAAAAGTTATCGTTTCACACATCCTGTCTAAAGAAAAAGTTATCGTTTCACACATCCTGTCTAAAGAAAAAGTTATCGTTTCACACACCCTGTCTAAAGAAAAAGTTATCATTTCACACATCCTGTCTAAAGAAAAAGTTATTGTTTCACACATCCTGTCTGAAGAAAAAGTTATCGTTTCACACACCCTGTCTGAAGAAAAAGTTATTGTTTCACACATCCTGTCTAAAGAAAAAGTTATCGTTTCACACATCCTGTCTAAAGAAAAAGTTATCGTTTCACACATCCTGTCTAAAGAAAAAGTTATCGTTTCACACACCCTGTCTAAAGAAAAAGTTATCATTTCACACATCCTGTCTAAAGAAAAAGTTATCGTTTCACACATCCTGTCTGAAGAAAAAGTTATCGTTTCACACATCCTGTCTGAAGAAAAAGTTATCGTTTCACACATCCTGTCTGAAGAAAAAGTTATCGTTTCACACATCCTGTCTGAAGAAAAAGTTATCGTTTCACACATCCTGTCTGAAGAAAAAGTTATCGTTTCACACATCCTGTCTGAAGAAAAAGTTATCGTTTCACACATCCTGTCTGAAGAAAAAGTTATCGTTTCACACATCCTGTCTAAAGAAAAAGTTATCGTTTCACACATCCTGTCTGAAGAAAAAGTTATCGTTTCACACATCCTGTCTGAAGAAAAAGTTATCGTTTCACACATCCTGTCTGAAGAAAAAGTTATCGTTTCACACATCCTGTCTAAAGAAAAAGTTATCGTTTCACACATCCTGTCTGAAGAAAAAGTTATCGTTTCACACATCCTGTCTGAAGAAAAAGTTATCATTTCACACATCCTGTCTAAAGAAAATGTTATCGTTTCACACATCCTGTCTAAAGAAAAGTCATCTTGCTTATTTTGTTAAACAAAATACGAAGTGAAAATGAAAGTGAGCCTGCAATGACACTGTCTACTGTGCAGTAAATAAAAATTACTTTTAAAAGTAATGATTAAAATTCAGTTTTACAAATCAGACAGATGTACAGAATCCACGTTTCGACTGCAAGGCCTTTGTTGTTCTTCTGGGTTCATTCACAAACTCTGCAAATTAGCAGGGTGTATTCCGGAGAACGGAAGGCGATATGTTATGGTTTACAACTTTTCTGCGCGATATCTGCAGCTTTCGGTCTAACACATCTGACTTCAGCACGAAAGTCTCTGTTAAGATAAAAATAAACACTGGAAATAGAATTGTTAGGTTAAATTCTATTTCCAGTTGTTATTTTTGTCTTTATCTTGCAAAGGCTTTGTCAGATTTTGCAAAAGGTTTATACTGTGCACCTTATTTCTGCAATTAAATGTCAAACATTGTTTTGTTATTTAAAGAAAACATGAATAAAGAACTCACCTGATGCTTGAGATGATTAAAACCAACGAAGTCTGGTGTTGCTCTAACTGTGGTTGACTTTGACTACGTTCTGTATGTGTGTTCTACCTAGAGATAAATTGCCATTCTGAGCTAGATTGTTCTATCCACACCTGAGTCTGCTACCAGAACTTTCCAATAACACTAGTTTTGCACCATCCAGAGGGTTACTTGCAGAAACAATAATAAAGCTTGCAGATTGATGTTATTTTATGTGATTGTTTGAATAAACTGATGTGATTACCCATGATTGTTTGAATAAACTGATGTGATTACCCATGATTGTTTGAATAAACTGATGTGATAACTTGTGATCATGTTCCTTGTGTCATCAGAAACTGAAGCTTAACGACTTTGTTTCAAGAAGTCAGTTGCCAGATTTAAGAAAAACTATCCACTATGCCAAAAAGTCAATTCACATAAGAAAAACCTTACCAGGCCCATATCATAAGGTAATTAATATTGATAATATGTTTTGCTAAATCACATATCCCAATAGATAACATACACATGCCACAATAGATAACATACACATCTCAATAGATAACATACACATCCCAATAGATAACATACACATCCCACAATAGATAACATACACATGCCAAAAGATAACACAGATCCCAATAAATAGCACATATATGCCAATAGATTACATACACATCCCAATAGATTACATACACATGCCAATAGATTACATACACATGCCAATAGATTACATACACATGCCAATAGACAATGTATAGATCCCATTAAAATCGATATTTCTATATCTACAATAAAAATGTAGTTGAACAGTCTTAGTTTGGTATATTTATGGTATTATGATCACAGTTCAATCTCCGTTGTGCCAATTAGTGTCTACGTGTGTGATTATTTCCCTTGCCTATGTTTATCAGTTTTTGTTTATCATTTATTAATTTAAATATAATTATAGTTAGGGTTAAATACAGGTTAAAGTCTAGCAGAGTGCACCACCAAAACAAAAGACGGGATGTTGGATGTCTGTTGCAGCCAACCTTCGTTGCGGAGACGGCACTTGATGATGATGAGTTAGGGTTCGGATTAGTTAAGTAAAACATAACTTTTCAACATGAATATTTCAATTAATTATTGATTTATATAATATTTTGATAAATTAACCACAAAATACGTCGGTGGGCACTAATGGGAAACAACAATGACAACGGTGGTTAGGCTGTGATCATAGTACCATTTACTGATTGTATTTTTACGTCCAGATGTTTGTTAGAGTAGTTAATACATCTCTATCAATTCATAACTGCTAATAAATGATGATTTCTGTGGGTGGAAAGACATGCACCATGAGGACACTATCACAATAACTTCACATGTTGATCTAATCTGATATGAAGGGTGATGTCCTGTTGTTGTAACGTCTTATGTGATGGGTGATGTCCTGTTGTTGTAACGTCTGATGTGATGGGTGATGTCCTGTTGTTGTAGCGTCTGATGTGATGGGTGATGTCCTGTTGTTGTAACGTCTGATGTGATGGGTGATGTCCTGTTGTTGTAACGTCTGATGTGAAGGGTGATGTCCTGTTGTTGTAACGTCTGATGTGAAGGGTGATGTCCTGTTGTTGTAACGTCTGATGTGATGGGTGATGTCCTGTTGTTGTAACGTCTGATGTGAAGGGTGATGTCCTGTTGTTGTAACGTCTGATGTGATGGGTGATGTCCTGTTGTTGTAACGTCTGATGTGAAGGGTGATGTCCTGTTGTTGTAGCATCTATTAATGTGCGGGTATTGATTGATCAGCAAGAATTCTGAGAAAGGTGACATGATTTATATTGATGAATGGTTTGGTTGTTAGACACATGCGTAGTGCTTGGGTCTACACAGGTCAGCCTGTAGGGAAGACCATCAAAGAGAAGAGTGGTGTATTTGATGTGACTATGAGCAGCATGAATGTGGAGGTTATGGCAGTGACCAAAACATTGAGCTGGATAAGTACACCGAAGGAAAATCATGTCATCGTCATGAGCTTGATCAGAAAAATACAAGTGGGTTGTATTTGTGAGCATTAGCTTGAGGCAGTCGAGAGGTTAAAGTTGGAATATGTCACTTTCATTTTTGTGCCTGATCATGTGGGTGTTCGAGGCAGTGAGAGAGGTCAGCTCGAGTGCACTTCCACTGTATCGAGTAGTAGCGCAATAGATTAGGTTTAACTCTGTGCAAGAAACAGCAAACATATTCCAATGGATAACAGCACAGGAAAATGAAATGAATGACAGTGCTGATTCCATGTTCAGAATACAGAAACTTGTCATGAAATGTGGCACCACCAGAATGTGGCATCACCTGAAATGAATGTTGACTGAAGAATGTTTGTCAACCAATAAAGACCTGGAACTGTCATCGTGTACTGGTGGACACACTCAAGTGAAGATTGGAGTACCTATCCATGTTTCTGTGGTGTAATCATAATGAATGATCTGACGATAAATCTTTTGTTCCAATGCATTTTGTTTTAGGCCTTGTTAGTTTCACATAGTATGGTAGCATAGCAGAGAAGCAAGTCTATACTCTTTATATCTGCATACACCACATCTGCATACACTGTAAATGTTTCTGTCCTCAGTTTAAGCTGGGCATGTCCCTCATGTTTCTGTCCTCAGTTTAAGCTGGGCATGTCCCTCATGAGGCTTGCATTCAATATGAAGAGCTGGGATGCTTGTGGTGGAGGCTCCGAGTTGTCAGGTCCGGATGCAGTCACCGAGGGAAACAAGTACATAGACAGGGCTCTGAAAATATTCATGGAGGTATTAAGCTGCTTAGAACAATTAAATATGCCTGTGTCTCTCTCATTCTGTTTCTATCACAATCTCATTTCAATGAGTCTATTGTTGCTGATTATTTGAACCTGAAACATGTACACCTTACTTGAGATATGAACAATGACTGCTTAAAAGAATGAAGTGGCTTGGCCACATTCAGAGAATAAGTAAAAGTTGCATCCCAAAACAACTGCTCTAATGGAGAGCTCTCACATGATGCAAGAAAAACAGTTTGACCAAAGCTGCGATAGAAAGATGTCTGCGAAACATCTATGAATGCTTTTATTATCACGCTCGAAAACTGGAACAATCTGGCCGAAAATCGTCATGCATTGAGAAAAAGTCTGCATAATTGTGCTAGGATAATTGAGAATTCAATAATAAGCAGAGCGGAAAAACAATGAAAATGGAATAAAGAGCAACAAGCAAGAACTCAGTGATGTGGCATCCCCATGCGTCTTCTGTGGCAGAGAAAATCCCTCATGAATCGGCAGTTATGAAAAGTCCTGCCCTGCTCGTACCGCCTCAACTCTGATTGATACAGGTTTGCTTCAGACCATCTGTCAAGACAAATATTGTTCCAGATGCTGGTGACCATATGAGATGGCATTTATAGCTGCTTCCAATCTCCTGGGTAAAACGTGGATTTAATGTCTGGGAGAATGCATGTTGCCAAGGCCTGAAAGGGGAGCAAAGAATAGCTACACTATTACCTGCCATGCATGTCATAAGATGTGACTAAGGAGGTTTTGGAGGTGGATTTGGCTGTCCTATCCTATAACACCTAAAATCTATGCTGAAGTCAGATGTGTCAGGCCAAAAGGTGCAGATATCAGTCAAGCTCCCGATCATGACACATCGTTTCCTGGAATAAATGCTGCTGATTTACAGGAGTTTGGGAGCATGTAAGAGGAGAAGACAGCCTGGGGCTTGCAAATGTTAATGGTAGCTAGAGAGTAGAAGGCTTGCTCTATAGACAGAGAGATTATAATGATTAAGGAGATTATAATGATTAAGGAGAACATGATGAAGCTGTTTCATGAGTGACCTGCTAAAGGTGGATGCTGCAATTGATACCACATGTAGACTGGTTAGAGCAATTTAGTATTAAATTTGTTGTGTGCTGCCAGGGTCCGAAAGGAGAGTAAAGAATAGCAACACTATTTACCCTCTATGTATGTTGCAGGAGGTGACTAATGGGGTGTAAAAGTTGGGACAAAAGGTAATTTAATGATAATGCACAGGTCAGGAGTTCAATTCTAGGAACATCAGACTTCCAACCGATTTAAATAAATTAATAAGAGGCCATCGTTACAGTGTTTTATAACGTTATTTATATCAATTCACATACATTTTGTCATTAATCATGGACTCCATCCAATAATCTTTCATTTTCAAACTGAACTCATTGATTGCAGAATATTTTATAATGAATATTTTATTGCTGTATAATTTCCAACTGCGATGTAAATTGATAAATTATTGTCACATTCAAAAAGTTAATGCATGCTACAAAAAAATTAATTTCCTTATTTTCTAAATATACTCATGGTATAATTCCAGTCATATTTCACAAAATAATGATTTCACTTTTATAATGTGCACAGTAATCCACAGATAGAGTGAATTTTGCAGACTATTTTTTGAAATACTGCACTAACTGAATAATTCAGTAGAAAATTTAAATAATCGCTGTAAGGATTTTCAGTTGTACAATTCTTAAGTAAATCCTAATAATGTTTGCCCAGTGCATTTCTTTTCACCGAATCCCTACCAGGTACTAATTTAACAACAGCTGAGCAATAAATATCTCAGGTTCAGTCATGCCTACCAAGGCATACCACAGTATAACATTTATAATGAGAAGGAACTGGTGTGAAGGAGACTTGGGGAGGGGCTGGTGTTGGCTATCTTATAACGGACACAAAGTTACTCAAAAGCCACACCGAATATGTCAGGCTAAATAGTGTAGATATCACATCTAAGCTGTAAACCATGACACAACGCATTCTGTTCTCTGGACTTCGTCCTGCTAATTTGTAGGAGTTTGAGAACGCAGAACAATAACTGATTGTTGTTCAATTAGTTCTTCACTTGTTCTTCTGTTTGACAGTTGAATGATATGGGACATTATGCTGAGTCGCTGATGACAAAAGGTGTCCTAGCTCCACGGGGGAGCATGGAGCAGTTAAAGGTAAGATTATCTGGTACTCAATCACTGACAACATAAAGATGTGTCTTGTTGACAGAAGAAAACTAAAGAAGAGTTGCTGACAAATGCAATATAAATTAAGATATATTTTTTGTTATAATTCAAGTGACATATTTTTTTAAAGTATAGCTTTCTTTATGAATTCTCTGAATAATGCACAATTCTGGTTGAATTGTTATCCTGCCACAGGTCAATCAATCAATCAATCAATCAATCAATCAAGTGCACTGCCAAATGGCATAGGAAATCATGTTTCACTACAACTCTCTTGTGTTGTCAATAAGCTCAGTTGGTGAACTTCTACTGTGCCACAATACTAGTCCATCTAGTAACTTTTCTCTGTGTCGTCCCCTTGATTTCTTCTCCCCTTGATATTTCCAGTGGTTACCAAGTGTTCATACTGTAAAACATTTAAACTCTGAAATATCTTTTTGTCCATCATTGTCTTTGGTGGTCTTTTTCCCGTTACCATCAACTATGCCTTCCATTACTAGTTTTTTCATGCTGTTATGTCTCTTGATAAGGCCAATAAATTTGTGTAACTATCGATCTGCCGGAAACACCATTGTGCATACACTCCAACATCTGCTTGTAGAAACTGAGAGCCTATGAGTTTGTCTAGAGATCTCCTTAGCATAGTGCTTAAGCCATTCACTTTCTTTCATTACTGCATGTTTTCCTCTGAAGGAGTGCAGGGAGACTTTCTATGGGCTGTGGAAATAAAGGCCGCTTTGCCATAGCAGACAGCGTGACATGTACAGGAAGGATTTTCTTTTTCATTCACTTTGTGCTCTAGAAATCACAAGTTTGAAACCTGCTCTCTCAAAGTCTTATTTACAAAAGTGATTTTTTGTTGTTGTATTGCTTGAAGCTATAGTTTGTTGTATTGCTTGAAGCTATAGTATGTTGTATTGCTTGAAGCTATGGAGTTACGTGCTATGAGTGGTACTCTCAGCATGCTACTTCATTTAGAAGTACAGAGTACATTATGGGATAATCTGAGTATGATGAAGTCAATTCTCTAAAGAAAATTAAGAGTTTGTGCATTGACATTGGTTCATAATGAATAAACTGACTTGTTGATATTGAAGTCAGGACTGACTGTGTGTGATTGTGATGTATTACAGTTGTATAACCAGGCCATGGAGCTGTGTATGCAGATGTACGGAGAACTGCACATACTCACATCTCGACTGTACATCAACATTGGCATTGTCTACGAGGACAATAAAGTAAGTATCTGCTATGTTTTACAATATTCAATCACATGTGCACCCTGACCATTAAAAAAACAATGGCAAACTACTCAACATATTTATGGGGACAAAAAAAAATCCAGATATAACCCGGGAGTGTTGCAATATACTTCCTCTTTTGCTTTTCCTTTTACTATTTCTTCTGTTCTTGTTGTACTTGTCTTCTGTTCTTGTTGTACTTGTCTTGTTGTACTTGTCTTCTGTTCTTGTTGTACTTGCCTTCTGTTCTTGTTGTACTTGTCTTCTGTTCTTGTTGTACTTGTCTTCTGTTCTTGTTGTACTTGTCTTCTGTTCTTGTTGTACTTGTCTTCTGTATTCATTTTCTTTCTCACATCTTCTCTCCTATATGATCTGCTTTTGTTCCTCTCTTACATTATGATTATCATTTTGGAATATTCATTTTTGTTGTGTTTTTTTTTTCCTGAAAAAGACTTTTTAATCAAAACATAGTCTGTTTTTTTATGTTGTTAGTGTGTTATGTACTTTGTTGCAACATTCCTTACTTATTTATTTTTTTGTCCCCTTATTTCTATGTATTGCACCAGCCCTCTCTGTTTGTCCCCTTATTTCTAAGTAAGACACACAACAGCACATGAGTGGGCACAAGTGTGTCTGTGTTTCCTTGTACATTCTATGTATCTATTATATTATAAATTTACCCATATTACATCAAGTAGATGAATTCAAATATCTTGGCAGCACATTTAGATATGACAACAAACAAGAAGCAGAAATAGATGCAAGATTTAATAAGGCATTTCAGGTCATCGGTCAACTAATACCTTTATTACAAAACAAAAATATTAGACTAGAAACAAAGAAAGTGATATTCAACAACATTTTCTTACCAACTTTGTGTGTCAAACTTGGACATTGGATTCTAGAACTCTGCCGAAGACAGATGTGTCAGGCCACTGGCGCAAATAAAACGGTGACACAATGCATTTCCATTCTCTGGACTACATCCAGCTGGAAATCTAGTATGACCATGGACCTGCTAGATCCAGCGGGAGTTTGAGAATGAACGCTGAAGAAGAAGATTCTAGAACAATTCATAAGATTAACACCACTGAAATGAAATGTGTGAGACGTATGATTGGAGTTAGCTTGAGAGACAAAATCAGGAATGAAGCACTAAGGAAACAATTAAGGATCAAGTCAGCAATAGAATACATCCAGAAACAACAAGTTAAATGGTACGGCCACATAACCAGACAAAAAGAGCAAAGTATTATCCAAACAACTCTTAACAAACGATACGAAAACAGTCGACCTATTGTACGCCCTCGTAAAAGGTGGATAGACGGTGTATTAGAGACACTCAGAAATATAACAGCAGAAGAGGCAAATAGAAGGGCGAAAGACCGTACACTCACTCTCCCCTCAACACTGATGGTACATGAGGACAGAAAGAAGAAGAAGACATATATTACATCTGATGCAACATTGTTTATGTGTTATTTATGTAAACAAGTAGGCCTAACTGGTCTTTATAGTACTGATTCCTATCGCACGTACTAATGTGCTTCTGGAGGAATTTACATACCTATCTGTGCTGTGGATTTGTGTGTTGTTGTTGTCTGTGTGTCAACGGGTCCATATTCATAGTAGCCTGAGGATATACACGTTGAAGTCTTGACTAAACTCGCATCTCTTTGTAAAGGGAACGGTGTGGTCGAATGCGGAAAACATGTGCACTCGAGTTGTGAGGCGAGTAGGTGCCCGTTGAATTAACCTGGTTTACATCCCATTTGATGCCTTATGATTTGTTTGTGGGTATATACTAGGGAAGACATTGTGGCTCAAATTTCTTTTGTGAGCCATGTATCTATTTGTTTGTTTGGATCCCAGGAATTCTAAGCAATATAGCTCTTGTATACTTTCATGATATTTGGGGAAAGAGGAGTTTCCAGAGCTTTATGTCGTACCAAAAATACTTTAACTGTCAATGTTGCACAGTGCTTGAAGAATAAGCTTCCTACTCAGTGGGGTGTGACATGTATCCACTTAAGACATTATACCTTAACTGATGGTGTGTTATTTTTATTCTTGCAGGATTATAAAAGGTCCTACCAGTATTTCAAGAAATGGGCACGTCTTAGTGAAGAGATCATGGGACCTGACCACCCGAAAACTCTTCGAGCTAAGGGTGTGTTGCGAGAGTCTCGCTACCGTCGTATTGCTATGGAGCTAGGGGAGTGGGTGGAGGATGACGAGCAGCAACAGGTATGGTTGTTACATATCATCATCATCAAGTGCTGTCTTCGCATCGAAGGTTGGCAACAATGCACCTTCTACATTCTCTGTCTCTTGTCTCGGCTGTGCACACCGTCAGACTATATCTCATCTATCTCTAGATATTTCCCTCCTGTTTGTGTAACTGTCTACCTCTCGCTACTGTCCCTCAACTTTATCATAATACCATCAATAACACTTGTAGTACTTCCTTCTCAGACAGGGTCAAGCTTGTCTTGACCTTCTTTCTTCATAATCCTGCAGTTCATATTGTCCTATTCTAGCACTTGCCACTTCTCCAGTCGTATCCATAAATGTATGCAGTGTTCTATTGATCCATATATATATATATACAGTGTTCTTCAGTTAGATCCATATATGTATGCAGTTTTCACCCACCTTTTGGTTGAGTTGCTAGTGCTAAAAGTAAAAGTAATTTTCTGATTTTCTGGGGTTAAGGAAATTTGTGTGTGTTTTGCTGGGGTTAGGGTGTGTGTATGTGTTTTGAAACTTCATTTATCTACAGCCTTGCCTGTGACCACAGATCCATTAAGTGACATTAATCAAACTCACTTCCACCATTAAAGAGGGCTTTACATGTGCGTTCCACTACGTTATCTGTCACTGTCATGTGACGTATTCTCTCCAGAACGTTGTCTTCCCAATGAACTCTCTGAACCCTTCTCTGTCTTGGACGATGCAGCTTGCAATTTCCAACGATGTTATCTGTAATATCGTCAGTCCATCGTCTTCTTGGTCTGCCCTTTCTCCTACACCCAGGTACTTTTCCCTCCATTATTTGTCTTTCTAAATGGTTGTGTCTCTTTATATGACCAAACAGGTGTAGTTTTCTTTTTGTTATTGTGTTTAGTAATCAACACTCTGGAATCTTCAATGTGTTTATAATATCCGAGTTTCTCTTTTTTTCCTTCGATGATATTCTAAATATCTTTCTGTAGCATTTCATCTCAACGGTGCTGATCTCCTTTGCTGCTGTTTTACTTAGGGTCCTTGTTTCACTACATTACAACATAATATACAAACATTGCACCATGACTTGTGTAAGGGAGATGCATAAGAGACTCAGGGACAATTTTATGACAGCATGTACATGATACTAATCACTGGCATGGAACTAGTGTTGCACAGTTCACTGGCATGGGATCTTCAGGTGAATACCATGAAATCTCGCTCCTCAGATTACTGTATTCAGTATGCACTTGAAAACAAGTACATCTATAATTTCATTAACATGGTTTGGAGTGATTTTATCCTGAATTACCTGTTAGACTGCAGAGTTTTTGACATGAAACGATTGAATATCACCAAAATATTGCTATTATTTAGTCTGGCCAATGACCCAAAAAATTCTGAATTACTACATATCCAATGCAGAATATAGCTATTAGCCCTGCATGTTTTGGCTGTATTAATTCTCTAAGAATTATAAATACATTCAGCAGTATGCCATTTCAATTATTATCTATAGTATAGTGTAAAGTAAGAAAGGTTGTGTATGGTTTATTTATTATATGTATATTAATTGATATATCTGCATACATTAGTTATGCAGACGACGCCACCCTAACTCTAGGAATTATAAATATATTCAGCAGTATTTCATTTCATCCTAATTTTAAAAAGCACTACAGGTCTATAACACATGATTATGTCAGTCAAATATAGCATATTTATATGCTATTATATAACAAATTTATATAACATATTTATATATGTTCATGAATGAAATGTTGGACATGTTTTATTTATATGTTCATGAATGAAATGTTGGATGTGTTTTATTTATATGTTCATGAATGAAATGTTGGATGTGTTTTATTTATATGTTCATGAATGAAATGTTGGACATGTTTTATTTATATGTTCATGAATGAAATGTTGGACATGTTTTATTTATATGTTCATGAATGAAATGTTGGACATGTTTTATTTATATGTTCATGAATGAAATGTTGAATGTGTCTACAGGAGACAGAGGAAGAGGATGAGAGATCTGAATCATGTGAAATGGAGCACAGCTATGACGACACAGTTAACAACATCCTGATTGTCAGCCAGGATGAAACCTCCCTGGAGGCATCTCTGGCTGGTACCCAAGCTGCTGGTGATGGCTCTTCCCTTGTGTCTGCATCAGCTTTAGCTTCTCAATCAGCAGTTGGTGCATCTCCCCCTCTTTTTAACATTGTTCCACTGTTGCCAAATTCCTATTTGGAGTCAACATCTTGCAACAGTCCGGCTTCAAACATCTCAGACCGGCTTCACATTTCTGGAGACTCCTGGTGGCAATGCAATCGTCCAAGAGACACATCCAGTTATTTAAGGTCTCGTCTGGAGAGGAGTAATGCTATTAGGCGTGGTAGTCCCTCAGCGGACCAATCAAATTTTATGCAACAGCTTGGGGGTTTGAGGCATCTTGATAATCCTTATTCAATCAGCTCTTCACTTGCATACCACAGTTCTGACAGTAACCAAAGATCAACCTCTGAAAGCCGGAGTGATTTAGTGTATAGGTTTGATAATCTGTTACGTGAATTGACACTCAATCGAGGTAGTTCATTGTCAGGCGGACCCAGTATAACAGAAGCCTTGTGTCAGAGTACTTTTTCCCAGGATAGTAATCCAAGATCAACTAGGTCTATTTTTGAAAGATGTCACGGAGTTATTAGTCATCAATTATCTCCTCCGGTAACTGAGATTGGTTCAGGCAGTATTGTTAGTCTACCTTCCAGCAGAAATTTAGGAACAACGCATTGGGAGTCTAGCCTTCCACATGCAGCTAACACAGAGTCATCTCTTCGTGAACATGATTCATTCAATAGATTTGTATCACGGGGCAACCCTTCTGTAGGCTGTGAACAAAGTGAGAACCGACTGGGACTGACACCAAATAGTTCAGGTGACAGTATTGGCCAGGTATTTGCTAATGGCTATGTCCCAAGCGATGATGAACTTGAGAATGACGTCGATTCAGACCGTGAAGGACATTCAGACAGTGAGAATTTTTATGACGATAATTTTGAAGATTACGATGAGCATTATATTATCTCAGGTGAGGGCAATGTTGTAGCCGACGATTTCGCAGCGAATGAAGACAATGAGGTTGAACAGGAGATTGTGGAGCTTGGCTCTGGGGAAGAATTAGACAATAGATTTGTGGTTGTTGACTCTATCAATTCTCAGTTCATAGAGAGCATTGTGTATGACAATAGATTTCTTAGTGATCTTGAAGATGTTGGTGATAGTCAGCGTCAGGAAACACATGAATATCAGGAAAGTAGTGATAACAATGCTGGAGTGAGTAACAGTGATAGCAGGGTAACCCATGGAACATAGCAGGGTAACCCATGGAACATAGCAGGGTAACCCATGGAACATAGCAGGTTAACCCATGGAACATAGCAGCCATGTCTCTTATTTTATTGAAGTAACAATTTCATTGTTCGAAATAGATGAGTCAGTATTGATGCAGTGTACCATTGTTCGAAATAGATGAGTCAGTATTGATGCAGTGTACCATTGTTCGAAATAGATGAGTCAGTATTGATGCAGTGAACCATTGTTAGAAATTGACTCTCATGTATTCAGGGCTCTCAAGTCACTTCTTCAGATCCTTTGTTAGCCAAGTTTTGTTTCCATCGTGACAGGAGTTACATGAAATAGTTATTTTTATGACTGATTCACATCAAAGGCAATCATCATGACAACAAATCAAACAAATCTAAACTACAAGCATTTATCCTGACAACAAATCTAAACTACAAGCATTTATCATGACAACAGATCAACTAACCTAATAAGTTGCCGGCAGTCTACATTAGGATAATCTTTTAAGACAACAATCCATTTCAGTTTGATTAAAATCTTTCTAGATAAATTACTTACGGTAGTTTTATATCTAAAAATCATCTTTTGAGACAATTCAATTCAAGCTAGAATCATCCTTCAAGACAACAGTCCACTTCAGTAAGTTAGAATCATCCTTCAAGACAACAGTCCACTTCAGTCTAAAAAGTTAGAATCATCCTTCAAGACAATAAGTCCACTTAAGTAAGTTAGAATCATCCTTCAAGACAATAAGTCCACTTAAGTAAGTTAGAATCATCCTTCAAGATAACAACCCATTTCATTCTATAGTAGATGTATTCTTTAGGGTAGATTATATTTTGACTAGAAGTTGCAGTAACTCAGTAGTTAGTGAATTGGCTTCCTATTCAGGTGATCCAAGTTAACTCAGTAGTTAGTGAATTGTCTTCCTATTCAGGTGATCCAAGTTAACTCAGTAGTTAGTGAATTGTCTTCCTATTCAGGTGATCCAAGTTAACTCAGTAGTTAGTGAAGTGGCTTCATATTCAGGTGAACCAAGGTTCTATTTTCAAAAAATGTAACCAAAAAAAATTATAAGTTGGGATGTTGGGCATTAATTTTTTTGGGTACTAAATACGGGCGTTTTTATTAAAATACAGAAATAATTTGTCAAAAATATGGATTTATGAGAAAATAAGGTGACAGCTATTGGGTAGTGGAAGTTTTAAGTCTAACTGGCCCAAATTATGTCCATGTTCAAGCACAGTGAAAGTCATGCCACTCATGTTACACTGGCTATGATACTCAACATATAAGAGGGACCTAACATTCAATAGTCGTTGATAGCGATGTCCTTTAACAGATGTCCTTTAAAAGATTTCCTTTAACAGATATACCTGAATTATTATTTATTATAAATTCCTTCCGGATGATTTTTATTTGGTTTGTATGTCACAGAATACTGATCCTGTTTGTACTTGGTTTCTATGTCACAGAATACTGATCCTCTTTGTACTTGGTTTGTATTTCACAGAATACTGATCCTGTTTGTACTTGGTTTCTATGTCACAAATACTGATCCTGTTTGTCATGATCTCCGACTTCACATTAATTTTGCTCATTTATTTGACACGTTTGTCTGCGCCTGAAAGCACATGTTAATTTATTGTTGAAAGAAAAAGTTATTGTCAAGAATACTACAGTATTAATGATGTGGTTTTTTGACAAGTTGACTGATATTACGAACAATGTTTTGACAAGTTGACTGACATTACAAACAATGATTTGACAAGTTGACTGACATTACAAACAATGATTTGACAAATTGACTGACATTACAAACAATGATTTGACAAGTTGACTGACATTACAAACAATGATTTGACAAATTGACTGACATTACAAACAATGATTTGACAAATTGACTGATGTCATGAACAATGTTTTGACAAATTGACTGATGTCATGAACAATGTTTTGACAAATTGACTGATGATAACTGAACAATGTTTTGACAAGTTGACCTATGATAACTGAACAATGTTTTGACTCACATATCTTTTTAGAAAATTGGAATTTCAAGAATTATGAAATAAGTTGAATATTTTTTTTCGTCATTGATCAATGTAGAGAAATTGTGTGAATAGCAGCAAAGTCATCATCATGGGGTGAACAATAATTGTGTGAATAGTAATAGTGAAGAAAGTCATAGCTGTGAAAGAAACAATAATTGTGAAACTGGAAGTAGTATGTGGAATGTTTGTATAATTTGATTTCAGAAAATATTGAGTTATTTTCTCGTTTATCTTGTGTAAGATGAGGGAGTGTTCTCCGGGGCAGTAGCACTGTATCTTCATTGACAACATCAAGAAACCAACATCCGGACATGATTTTTTCTACACTTATCAGAATGGTTAAGGACAGATTTGTTTCGAAGGCTATTTGTGCTATCTCAAATGTGTCACCACAATGACCTTATTTCTTGTATGGATCTTGTTATGGTTATTATTATATCTTTTATATTATAATATATTATATTATATTATATTATATTATATTATATTATATGAAAATGTGCATAACCACATTAATGCATTGCTAATATTATCTACTAAACTTAATATGAAAACTAATGTAAAAAAAAAAACAAGTTATGAAAATTAGCATTGTCTGCAACACCAATGGATATAAAAAAAGTTAACACTAAAGCGAAATAAGCTAAAGTATTAAATATCTAGGCAGCATTTTTTCTGAAAATGGAAGACTAGACAGAGAAATAGAAACAAGGTGCCAGAAATCAAACACAGTGACCTACCAACTTTCATCATTACTTCTTCACCCAAAGATCAAGATGGAACAGAAAACAGATAATATCTACAACGTTTATACCAACACTGTGCTACCAATATCAAACATGATCTTTAACAGTCTTGTAGCAGAGGAAAATCCGTACATGTAAAATGAAGTGTCTGAGGAAAACTGCAATGGTTACTAAACTAGATAAAATAAGAAATAAAGAAATTAGGAAAAGAGTTGGTATAATGCCATGTATTGAACATATCAAAAGAAAGCAAGTAAAATGGTTCGGTCAACTTATGAGAATGAACCCAAAGCAAATACTAAATACAAATAAAAGCATACAACAAAAGAATATCTAGATATAAAACTGTGAAAATGACCAACCATCTGACCAAATGACCACCTTGGGACAGACAATTATTTATATATCTTTTATATGTTATATTATTATTTATAATGTAGGAAATTATAACTCTTGTCAACTGTCAGTATTTTAACTCTTGTCAATTGTCAATAGTTTAACTCTTGTCAACTGTCAGTATTTTAACTCTTGTCAATTGTCAATAGTTTAACTCTTGTCAATTGTCAATATTTTAACTCTTGTCAATTGTCAATATTTTAACTCTTGTCAATTGTCCATATTTTAACTCTTGTCAATTGTCCATATTTTAACTCTTGTCAATTGTCCATATTTTAACTCTTTGTCAGCTGTCAATATTTTAGCTCTTGTCAACTGTCAATATTTTAACTCTTGTCGACTGTCAATATTTTAACTCTTTATATTGTGCAATAATTTGAGCAGGAATATCAACCTCCACTAGGGATTTTTTTCCACACTTATCAGAATGGCTAAGGACAGATATGTTTTAAAGGTTTTTTGTGCTGTCTCGAATCTGACACCACTATGATCTTCTGATCAAAAATGGATTTTTGACATCTGTAAAGTTTATGAGTTTCTTCTTCTGTGTTCATTCTCAAACTCCTGCAGATTAGCAGGATGCAAACCAGAGAGCGGAATACATTGTGTCATATTTACAGCTTAGCTGCGATATCTGCACTTTTCGGCCTGATATCTATGGCTTTCTGGGTCGGTTTACCCTTTATCAGATGGGACAGCGAACTCCACCCCCTAAAACCTGGCTAGTTATCTCTTGTGCCAGGTAATAATCTTGCTATTCTCTGCTCCACTCTCAGGCCCCCGACAACACACGGATGAAATATGGAATTCAGATGTACAGGAAACAATACATTAGGGTTTTAATTTATAATTTAAAATCAGTTTAGGACATGACGTATTTCCATTATCTGGATTACATCCTGCTGGAAATCTAGTAGGACAATTGTCCTGCTACAAGAGAGATCCAGCGAGAGTTTAAGAATGAACACTGATGATGATGAATTTGTTTGCTAAGCATGTGTCACCAAGCCAACATCACACTTAAGAATGGGTCAGTTCAAGTGTCACCAAGCCAACATCACACTTAAGAATGGGTCAGTTCAAGTGTCACCAAGCCAACATCACACTTAAGAATGAGTCAGTTCAAGTGTCACATTGGTATAACCATTATTACAACAACAAAAAACACACACAAAAACTCCATCTCTGTCCTATAATAATACATGCACAATTTCAATTATTCCATATTTATGTCAGCAGTATAAAATTCACTACACAGTAGAAGTCATGCCATTTCTGTTGCACTGGCTATGGTACTGAACATCTAAAAGGGTCCTAAAATTTCAATATTAGTTGATATTGATGTCCTGTACTGTATATACTGTGATTATTATTTATTATAAATTCATTGGCTCAGGTTGAGACGGAATTATGCGAAAGTAGTAAATGTGTTACATACTATGAAAACTCATGACCAATATCACGACCATGAAATTAGAAACAAAAATAGATGTTCTGATCAAAAGGTTTTTATCAAGAACATAACATAGCTTACGGCTAGTAATGGAGAGCACTGTCAACGATGATGTCTATCTATCTATTGTCATTTCCATTTGTGTCATTAAAGATTGTGAAGTTGGAGATGTCTGACCATTTGTGTCATTAAAGATTATGAAGTTGGAGATGTCTGACCATTTGTGTCATTAAAGATTGTGAAGTTGGAGATGTCTGACCATTTTTGTCATTAAAGATTGTGAAGTTGGAGATGTCTGACCATTTGTGTCATTAAAGATTGTGAAGTTGGAGATGTCTGACCATTTGTGTCATTAAAGATTGTGAAGTTGGAGATGTCTGACCATTTGTGTCATTAAAGATTGTGAAGTTGGAGATGTCTGACCATTTTTGTCATTAAAGATTGTGAAGTTGGAGATGTCTGACCATTTGTGTCATTAAAGATTGTGAAGTTGGAGATGTCTTTCTGACCATTTGGGTTGCACTGGCCATTGTCAGTCTGTGTCTCTTTAAGGTTTCTTTGATTGTTTCCATCCATCCGGCTCTTGATCTTCCTCATGCTTTGTGACCCGATACTCAGCTATTGTATGCAGGAAAGTGTGATTCTAGTTTTGCTTGTCTCCAGTGTCACATGTCAGATTCTATATTTGCTTGTCTCCAATGTCACGTGTCAGATTCTAGTTTTGCTTGTCTCCAATGTCACGTGTCAGATTCTAGTTTTGCTTGTCTCCAATGTCACATGTCAGATTCTAGTTTTGCTTGTCTCCAATGTCACGTGTCAGATTCTAGTTTTGCTTGTCTCCAGTGTCACGTGTCAGATTCTAGTTTTGCTTCTCTCCAGTGTCACGTGTCAGATTCTAGTTTTGCTTGTCTCCAATGTCACATGTCAGATTATAGTTTTGCTTGTCTCCAGTGTCACATGTCAGATTCTCATTTTTGCTTGTCTCCAGTGTCACATGTCAGATTCTAGTTTTGCTTGTCTCCAATGTCACGTGTCAGATTCTAGTTTTGCTTCTCTCCAGTGTCACGTGTCAGATTTTAGTTTTGCTTGTCTCCAATGTCACATGTCAGATTATAGTTTTGCTTGTCTCCAGTGTCACGTGTCAGATTCTAGTTTTGCTTGTCTCCAATGTCACGTGTCAGATTCTAGTTTTGCTTGTCTCCAATGTCACATGTCAGATTCTCATTTTTGCTTGTCTCCAGTGTCACATGTCAGATTCTAGTTTTGCTTGTCTCCAGTGTCACATGTCAGATTCTAGTTTTGCTTGTCTCCAGTGTCACGTGTCAGATTCTAGTTTTGCTTGTCTCCAATGTCACATGTCAGATTCTAGTTTTGCTTGTCTCCAATGTCACATGTCAGATTCTAGTTTTGCTTGTCTCCAGTGTCACATGTCAGATTCTAGTTTTGCTTGTCTCCAATGTCACGTGTCAGATTCTAGTTTTGCTTGTCTCCAGTGTCACGTGTCCGATTCTAGTTTTGCTTGTCTCCAATGTCACATGTCAGATTCTAGTTTTGCTTGTCTCCAATGTCACATGTCAGATTCTCATTTTTGCTTGTCTCCAGTGTCACATGTCAGATTCTAGTTTTGCTTGTCTCCAGTGTCACATGTCAGATTCTAGTTTTGCTTGTCTCCAGTGTCACGTGTCAGATTCTAGTTTTGCTTGTTTCACATGTCAGATTCTAGTTTTGCTTGTCTCCAATGTCACATGTCAGATTCTAGTTTTGCTTGTCTCCAGTGTCACATGTCAGATTCTAGTTTTGCTTGTCTCCAATGTCACGTGTCAGATTCTAGTTTTGCTTGTCTCCAGTGTCACATGTCAGATTCTAGTTTTGCTTGTCTCCAATGTCATGTGTCAGATTCTAGTTTTGTTTCAATTTTAACAAAATATCTTGGGTTTCTGTCTATTGTCTGTCCCAAGGTGAATAATGGTTGATCTGATTCACACTTGCCATTAAGCATAGGGATGGGAACTTAAGTTCTTGTTCCAAGGCCAGATGTGTCACCGTGGTTGCATTTAGTTTTTGTTTGTTCAAGGCTATCTTGATGTTTTCTATCCACCATTTTCTTGGTCTACCTTTGGCTTTGCGCCCGAGTATTTTGTTGTTATATGCTCTTAATGGTATTTGGTTTGGCTTCATTCTCATAAGGTGACCGAACCATTTTACTTACTGTCTCTCAATATGTTTGATACATGATATTATACCAACTCTTTTCTTAATTTCTTATTTTATCTAGTTTATTAACCATTGCAGCTTTTCTCAGATATTTCATTTCACATGTAGCAATTTTCCTCAGCTGCGAAACTGTTAAAGACCATGTTTGACATTGGTAGCACAGTGTTGGTATAAAAATTGTAGATATTATCTGTCTTTTAATTTCCATCTTGATCTTTGGATGAAGAAATAATGGTGAAAGTTGGTAAGTCACTGTGTTTGATTTCTGGCACTTTGTTTCTATTTCTCTGTCTAGTCTTCCATCTTCGGGAAAAAATTGCTGCCTAGATATTTAAAATTCTTTGGCTTGTTTCACTTTGGTGTTATCTATTGTTATATCCATTGATGTTTAAGACGTGCTAATTTTCATAACTTCTATGTTTTGTGTACCTTAATTTTCATGTTGTACTTCTGATTTGCTAACAGCAATGCATTGATGTGATTTTGAAAATTTTCCTCATCTTTGTATATTAGACTTGGATCATCGGCAAATAATAGTTCATTGATTTCATTATTAACTTCTTCATCAGGTTTTTGTGTGTCTGTGGTTATGTCAAAAGTGATACCAACAACAGCAAAAAAGTCAAGCATGCTTAACTGTGGTTAGTTTTCAGGTTGATGCCCCTGTGTGTACAGTATGGGAACCAGTTTCTCATACTGCTGGTCTACTAGTGATGTGGCTAGTCGTCCACTGCCTAAAGTGCAAGTGGTAAAACACTTACCACACTGAAGTCAAGTGTGTCTGGCCATTGGCTCAGTGCAAGGGGTAAAAACACCGAACATATTAGTTACCACACTGAAGTCATGTGTGTCTGGTCATTGGCGCAAATGAAAATGGTGACACAATACATTATCATTCCCTAGACTACATCCTGCTGAAAATCTAGGATGACCGTTGTCCTGCAACAAGAAAGATCAAATGGGATTTTGAAAATGAACACAGAAAACAAACATATTGATTGATCAATCTCGCAGGACGTAACTGTCATGGAATCCCTAATGGAATCTTGCAGACTAGGACAACAAGAGGATCTTGTAGACTAGGACAACAAGAGGAACTTGCAGACTAGGACAACAAGAGGAACTTGCAGACTAGGACAACAAGAGGAACTTGCAGACTAGGACAACAAGAGGAACTTGCAGACTAGGACAATAAGAGGAACTTGCAGACTAGGACAACAAGAGGAACTTGCAGACTAGGACAACAAGAGGAACTTGCAGACTAGGACAACAAGAGGAACTTGCAGACTAGGACAACAAGAGGAACTTGCAGACTAGGACAACAAGAGGAACTTGCAGACTAGGACAACAAGAGGAACTTGCAGACTAGGATATACATGGAGAACAAATTTAAAGTTTATTTGGTAAGAATAGAAAATAGTTTGTGGAGAGCTGTACAGCGTAGACTGTTTTATAGAAGGTTGGTTGGTGATGGTGCACGGAAGAAGAAGAAACAATTATGTAGTAAGTAATGGTTATGATTTGAGTATTAATAAGCAATATGTGAATATTCACAAGCAAACTGACTCAAGAATACAATGTGATATGCTGTATAATATTCTTGTGTTGGGTTGAATGTTACTAGTGGGTATGTGTTGTGTTATTGTTTTTTAATAACTTTGAAACATATTGTTCATAAATATTGCAACTTGATTAGTTCATAAATATTGGAACTTGATTAGTTCATAAAGCCAGCATATCATGTTCATCTTTTGGAGATTTGCCATGACAATTTTTTATGTATGCTGTTTTAAGAAATAACGATTTGTGTTGCAGTTGGGATTGTATTGCTGGTGTGTATGAGCTGTTTGTATGTCTGCTTTGAATTGCGAGATGAGGGTTCCCGTCCAGGAATATGCATCCCCCATTTGATTGACCCATCTAAAATGTGTTTACTGAATTCGGAAATGGAAAACGGAATGCTAGCCATGTGATATTTTTGTGTGTTCGTCCTCAAACTCCAACCGGATCTCTCTTATAGCAGGATATTGGTCCTACAAGATTTCCAGAAGATTAGAGAATAAACTATTAGAATTAGAGAATAAAATATTATTCACTCTCATTCTTGGCTCACTCTGTGGCCCGGACATCCGAGGCCCAACACATCTATTATCATCATGCCTTTAATTCGGGTAGTGGGCTTCTCTAGCCTGTAACAGCCTGCATATCTGTTGACAGGCAGCGGGTGTGTTATGACTCTTAGCAGAGATGATTGTTGTTCATGTCTATCTCCCATGAGGTATTCCGTAGCCAGTGAACTTGCTTTGTGTAATTAGATGTTTTGTGCCTGAGCCCATTTGATACTGAGTATTTGGCTTTTTTTTTAATAGAATGAAATATTAATTAGGACAGTGAACAGATTTGCCGAAAATTAGGTGTGGAAGACATATTTCTTTGACAGTGGCACATTTTTTAAAAGCTCACAAATATTTCATCGTATTGTTGGTACATAAAATCAAACTATATTTAGAGTGTGTGCACATGCAGTTATGCTATATTTAGAGTGTGCATGTGCAATTATGCTATATTTAGAGTGTGTACATGTGCAATTATGCTATATTTAGAGTGTGTGCATGTGCAGTTATGCTATATTTAGAGTGTGTGCAGTTATGCTATATTTAGAGTGTGTGCATGTGCAGTTATGCTATATTTAGAGTGTGTACATGTGCAATTATGATATATTTAGAGTGTGTACATGTGCAATTATGATATATTTAGAGTGTGTACATAATGCAGTCATTATATATTTAAAGTTTGTGTACATTCAATCACACAATATTTAGAGAGTGTGTGTGTGTATATGTATAGATATATATACGTGCAATCATGCTATATTTATTATAGGGGAGATCTGTGGTCATCAGAACTAGTAGTACCCATTTATGTGGTCATCAGAACTAGTAGTACCCATTTATGTGGTCATCAGAACTAGTAGTACCCATTTATGTGGTCATCAGAACTAATAGTACCCATTTATGTGGTCATCAGAACTATTTGTACCCATTTATGTGGTCATCAGAACTAATAGTACACATTTATGTGGTCATCAGAACTATTAGTACCCATTTATGTGGTCTCATTTATGTGGTCATCAGAACTAATAGTACCCATTTATGTGGTCCCAAGAACTAATAGTACCCATTTATGTGGTCCCATTTATGTGGTCATCAGAACTAGTAGTACCCATTTATGTGGTCATTAGAACTAGTAGTACCCATTTATGTGGTCCCATTTATGTGGTCATCAGAACTAATAGTACCCATTTATGTGGTCATCAGAACTAGTAGTACCCATTTATGTGGTCCCATTTATGTGGTCATCAAAACTAGTAGTACCCATTTATGTGGTCATCAGAACTAGTAGTACCCATTTATGTGGTCATCAGAACTAGTAGTACCCATTTATGTGGTCATCAGAACTAGTAGTACACATTTATGTGGTCATCAGAACTAGTAGTACCCATTTATGTGGTCATCAGAACTAGTAGTACACATTTATGTGGTCATCAGAACTAGTAGTACACATTTATGTGGTCATCAGAACTAGTAGTACCCATTTATGTGGTCATCAGAACTAGTAGTACCCATTTATGTGGTCATCAGAACTAGTAGTACCCATTTATGTGGTCATCAGAACTAGTAGTACCCATTTATGTGGTCATCAGAACTAGTAGTACCCATTTATGTGGTCATCAGAACTAGTAGTACCCATTTATGTGGTCATCAGAACTAATAGTACCCATTTATGTGGTCATCAGAACTAGTAGTACCCATTTATGTGGTCATCAGAACTAGTAGTACCCATTTATGTGGTCATCAGAACTAGTAGTACCCATTTATGTGGTCATCAGAACTAGTAGTACCCATTTATGTGGTCATCAGAACTAGTAGTACCCATTTATGTGGTCATCAGAACTAGTAGTACCCATTTATGTGGTCATCAGAACTAGTAGTACCCATTTATGTGGTCATCAGAACTAGTAGTACCCATTTATGTGGTCATCAGAACTAGTAGTACCCATTTATGTGGTCATCAGAACTAGTAGTACCCATTTATGATACTAATGTTCCCAAATGCCAAGCCGTCCAGCATCATCTCTCCTGGTCATTTTCTACCACTCCTTATCTGTTACCTGTCAACAGTGGGCTACATTATTATGTTCTTGTAATGTTTCCACAGAATGGGGGCTCTTTTTTGATTCAAGTGACCAGCTCTGTTTTTGAATTACCTTCTTTCTGATATCTTCATTGCACTTTTAATCTGTCCATGGTGTTCTTAATATTCTTCTATAAAACCACATCTCTGCTGCCTTTGCATAATTTCTTTTTACTGTTCTTGATGCACAAAAAGCTCAGAGTGGTTTAATGTCACACAGAGTGGTTTAATGTCACACAGAATGGTTTAATGTCACACAGAGTGGTTTAATGTCACACAGTGGTTTAATGTCATACAGAGTGGTTTAATGTCACACAGAGTGGTTTAATGTCACACAGAGTGGTTTAATGTCACACAGAGTGATTTTTATGCCATGGCACAAGGTAGAGCAAGCAACAGAATTACAGATAGGTACAAGTGATATGAGTCTTGAACCAGTGGCATAGCACACTGCTTCCCATAAGTGCTCAGGTGTATAGTCATTGGTTAACCAGAAACCACCTGACTAGATTCACCTACCAAATTGCTCACTAGTCACCATTCCTCGATATTCCCAGAACATGAACACTGGTACCCTACTTCAGTGTGACTGTGAGTTATGGTCATAATTATTATGTCAAATCACAAATGAGTTAACTCTAAACCCACGTCTGCTGGTCAGCAGGCAAGTGATTTTCTAAGCAAAATAAATATGTTTAGTAGGTTGTGTTGCTTTCTGAATATAACCGCCTGCTGTGGGCATTGTACCTGGTGCCTTGTGTGAGATGTACTCTAACTGCCTGCTGTGGGCATTGTACCTGGTACCTTGTGTGAGACGTGTTCTACACCTCTCTGCCACAGAGAAACAAAATAAACTGGAAATGTAATAATACTGAAAAGAACTAGGCATGCTCAAGGTGTCTACATGAAAAGAACTAATATTTAGTTAGGTTGCTGAGAAATTAATTGAACAGGGAGTCGAATGCCGTATACTAATGGACAAATCCACCCCACTGCCTCTATCTGTGCCAAATGTTGCTAACTCGATCCAGCTCTTGTTTTGAAAGGGAATGTTAGATGTGCCATCACTGCAGTTGGGTCAACAAATCTGACAGAAGAACTGCATGAACTAGTTGGCCAAGAAGTGTTGCTCTCCTGATGGGATGAGATGATCCTGGGATACTCCTGAAACTGGGATGCCTCTCTTCAGGGATTAGATATGTACCCCTTAACACAACCATGGCTTTGAGACAACAGGCCTAAAATAAGTTTGATATCACTTCACTTACTGGAGGAGGACCTGTAAGTTTGTTAGAAAGGCTATGAGCTGTCAAGAACTACCTAATCACAGCTAAAGGGATTATTTCATCATTTATGCTGGAGGTGGGGAATGTTGGCCTCTGTTTAGTGAGACTTGCTCTTTCAACCACGAACATGTCTGCAACATAGTTATATCAAGGTGTATCACCATTAATTGTTATTATTCAGATAGTACTGACATCGTAACTAAAACAAAAATGAGAGTTTCTACTTCGAGGGGAATAAAGTAATGCTGTCTGTCCAGAGTATTTCTTAGAGGGAATAAAGCAATGCTGTCTGTTCAGAGTATTGCTTAGAGGGGAATAAAGCAATGCTGTCTGTAAAGAATATTGCTTAGAGTATCCATCTCTGTACTTAACATGATCATATCCCAGTGACCTCTGAAATATTCACATTTATACCTGTCAACATCTTGAGATAAAACCTGTACAGCAGTCGTATAAATGTTAAGAAAAAACCTTACAGCACAAACATCTATATGTATAAATTGCATTCATTCAGTACAAGAATGATAAATGAAAGTTTGAGAAACTGTCATCTCTGCAAGAATTTTATAGTTTCTGTTTGTTAATAAATGGGGCTTTGACTGACCTGTCTCCACAGCATGTAAAGAAATGATGTCACATTTTACGGCTAAATGAAATAATTGAGTCCTTATCGCGGTTTGAACTGTGCAATCAGGATTGTGAGGCTTCTGTTCTGTTCATTCGGTTGCATGATTATAATAATGATTACAAATATCTTTTCAATTCTTGGATTAGAAATATTGTCTTGAAATGCTCTTTAAGATCATTTTGAGGCCACCTCTTTTATTTAATTATTTTAAACTTTACAGTACTGTATGAAGACTTTTTTTAAACTTTACAGTAATATATAAACACTTTGCCTTAGAATCTACAGTTATGTGACAAGTTTACAGGGCTAACAGACTTAGAGAACTGACATCATTGTCCTTGGGTTTCTCACATATGTACTGTCAATAATGTACCTTAACTCCATATTATCAAGCAGTAATCCACATGATCTGGGGGAAAGTCCACTTTATAAATAAGATATTGAGGGTAAAATAGATGTCACAAGTGGAATTTGAAGTCACAAGTGGGATTTGAAAAGTGGAATTTGAAGTCATAAGTGGGATTTGAAATGTGAGATTCAGAGTCACAATTGGGATTCAAAGTCACAAGTTGGATTTGGAGTCACAAGTGGGGTTTCAGTCACAAGTGGGATTTGGATTAAAAGTAGGATTCAGAGTCATAAATGGGCTTTGAAATTGTGAAAAAAAGTTACATTGGTGATATAAGAGATAGTTACACTGCTAAAGATTTGTTGAAAAGGTTGCTTTGTAAAAGAGCCTTAAAGCTTTGTCATGTCAGCAAGAAACCCTGTCATGGCGTCTATCATTACTTGTGTTCTAATATTTGTTTAATTCTTATTAATGTTACTCGTCACAGATTCTCTCTGTATATTGTGTTTTTTTAATACTCTTTGTTAGCATAGACCATCTTAGATAGCGATGTGCATCACCCAGTTTGGATGTATGCTCCTTCATTCTAGATGATTGTTTCCATACTCCAGTGCAGCATTTCCATGGACAGAATTTTACTCGGTGGTGCCCACATCATCTTCAAAACTCTGCTTATCTGCGAGGGTGGTGAGAAAATAGGAGGATCAAGAAAATCCTGGATTGATAATGTTACAGAATGGTGTGGGTATAATTTTTATACACGCTTCCGGATGATTGAGATTAAAGGTGTTTGGAGGGTTTTTATGCTGATGTCTCGAGTGTGGCACACCTATGACCCAGATGGGTTACGGGTCTTATTATTATTATTATTATTATTATTATTATTATAGTTTCCACCCAGTAATGCTGTTCTTTAACCTATTTTTTTTGCAGTGTGTATGAATGTGATTATTTATTTGTCAAACTTGACTCATTTTTTGTTTGATGATCTGAAACCCAGAATACAGTATGTTGATACCATATACAAGGTGTGTTTTGTATGTTCAGAATTCATAACACGTGTGTCTGAATCTCATTCTTCATCCAAGACATAACTGTGTTTAGAAACCACAGGTAAGACTTGTTGTTTGTCCATCACATGATGATGATGACTATTTGTTACATCCACTTTGACATTCAGTTTGAGATGTCCTTTACTATAAGTCTTATATACACACACACACATACACCCTATCCTTTACTATAAGTCTTATATATACACACACATACACTATGTGGTTAGTTAGTACTGGGAGTAGCATCATTGCCAGGCAGGTCGGTCACTGAGCCAGTGTGTTGAAATCGCCTCCAAAGACGACTAATGGTGCTTCTGGACACATTAAATTGTCTGGCCACTACACTTTGTGATTGTCCAGTCTGTAAGCATTCAATCATGATGTATTGTTTTTCTGTAGTGAGATGAATCATCTTTGCGCATTGAATTTTCAATTGAATTTATTCAAGGACTGTCAATTTTCAATTGAATTTATTCGAGGACCGTCAATTTTGTTATAGGCATTTAATAATATGGTCAGAGAGTTTTGTGTTTGGTAAGTTTCATGGGATTCTCATGAACCTGTTATAAGTTATTGCCAAAAATGCTTTTTAGACTGTGATCTTTTTCATGACCTCACAAATCATGAGGTGAGTACAATTCAGGTAACCACGAGAAGTTAATGACCTGGTGGACACAGTCGAAAGGTTGAGTGATGTTAAATCAGCGAATAATATTTTTTATAAAAATAACATTTAAAAAGTTGTGTTTCTTTTCTTTCTAATTTATCTATCCATCGATATTCCTTCAGCATTGAGTACAGAGCATAGGACAGAAACCAGAGCTCTCCATTTCGAGCCATGTGATGATGTTGTGTGTAATTGTTGTATGTATTTGAGACCCTTAGTCATACCCTCTTTGATGGTTGTTCTGTGAATTCTCTCGTGATTTTTTTCTTTTACCATCTGATACCCATGTTTGTTATTTTTGTATATAATATTATTAATCTGCTATAAAAGTGGCACTCTATCTCAAGCAATAGACGTCCGTGCTTTAGCCTACTGTTTGACCCTCCATTAAAATCTAAGTACAATATGTATTTTAAACCGATCCAACAATATACCAATATAAACAGACGGAGATCCAAGTATCATCAGGTGCCATGCCGGCTGACGATCACGACTCTCCGCGGATCTCTATCCCCAGCATTATGTATCAACACCGTTCTTGTTTCCCTGCCGTGCCAGGTTGTCAAACTGTTTAATATTTTCTCACGTTGTCGCCCTCTGTCTCTGTTGTCTTCAATCTTTCCTGTTGTGACTATGTTCTCCAAACCTGCCTGTCTCATGAAGCGGCCAAAAAATAAAGATTGTCATTTTCTTATATTATTCATTAAGGTCCGTTTCGCATTTGACTCTTTCAACACCTCCAATTTAGTTTTTCTGGCAGTCCATGGTATTCTCAGCATTCTTCTGTATAACCACATCTCTAATTTCTCACTTTCCAGTTTGTTTATTGTCCAAGACTCGCATCCATATGTTACTATAGGAGTTATATAGCACTGCAGAACTCTCTTTCTCACCTCTAATGACAAGTTTCATATTACACAATATATTTTTCATTTTTGTAAATGTTGTTTATTCTTATTTCTTCTGCTTCTTATTTCTGTTGAATTTCTTCCATCTTCTGTATTCCAAGCATATACCAAAACACACGAAGATCCAAACATTATACCAATACAAACAAACGAAGATCCAAACATTATACCAATAAAAACAACCGACAGAAAGGGAAAACATAATATACAAAATAACGTACTTGTGTTCTCATGATAGAGACAAAACCAACCATCATCTTTAGAAGTCTTGTTTGCTTTGACTTTATTTTTATTGCGGTATATTCCTCCATATTTATCTTCATGATTGATGTAACCAAACATTTTGCCGTCTGCTAGGGCAGACACACGATGCAGGATTTCTTTCTATAGTCCTCTCAGGCGGGGACCGGATAACGGCGATGGAAAACAAAACGGGAGTCTAATTTGTCAAGATAGCCCCGTGTTCTCTTCCTTCTAAAGACAGAACAGTCGCTCTAGCAAGTTGCCGATGTTGTCAGATAGATAACACGCTGTGAATGACATTCTCGGCCGCTTGAGCTCGAAATATGAGAGTTCAAAACGTCAAATGAGAGGCGATCATCAACAGACATCGCATCAGGAGTTCTCAGTTTCGCTATCAAAATCATAGACACGAGCGAAAACTAGACGGGAGAAAAATATAGAATAGTTTCCTTGAGGCGTGCTCCTTTCGCTGTCACTCTAAACGTAAGTTTACATTCCGTGGTTGATATGTGCCTGGCCTGTATTTCTTTGTTTCTTATCTGCATTTGTTGCCGTGGATATATTCTAGAACTGAGATTTCTCATAAGTTTGGGCTTGTGTTATCTTATTTGGAGTTGTTATAGACATCGTTGTGTGTGCAACCTTACTTTTTCACCAACCAACTTGCTTCAGCGTGTACAACCCTTGTTCTATGTTTTTTGTGTTTTTGTTTGTTTGTTGGTTTGCTTTTCGATCTACAAGAATTGTCCTTGGTGTAGGCCTAATTGTTAAGCCGTTCGCTTTGTGATCTAGATGTCGCAGGTTCGTATCCCGATTTGTCTTGTTTATAAAGTAGATTTGTTCGTAGATCTCCGGTGAATATCGCTTGAAGCTACGGAGTTACGTGCTTTGTGTCGCCTTGTTGAGAGAGACGTGGTATATATGGGGCAACACGAGTAGAATGAAGTCAATCCTCTACTTCTTTTTACGAGCAATATAACTATTGCATTCTTTTATGTGTGCACCAGGAGCTTTCAGAGAGCTGACTATCACTATCGGACTATAGTGTGTAAACATGAAAAAATATAAACAGCAGTACACAAGATATTTTCAGCGTTTCAACCGTCAGGTCTTTGTCAAGAATATACAAAACAATAAAAACAGTAACAGCAATGTTAATATTACAGAGGTACTAGAAAGCAGATATTTAAACTGTACGAAGTTCAAGGTAACAACGACACGTGTACACATGTAGTCATGGAAACGAGTTTTGTTGAAAAAAGGAACGGTAAATGAGAAGGGAATGAAAATGTATTACTTAAAACAACATGGACAGCAATAAAACAAGGAGCACACCAACCAAATTCTAAACAAAATAATGATAGGAATTGACTTGAAAAGTCTTGGGGTACCAAACTAAAAAAAATAAACCCATTTTCAAGAGTGTACCTAGATATATCATCAGTGTTGCAGGATCTGAGGGCAGGGACCTGAATATCTAGGGCACCACGATGACCATCACCATTGAAATGTATGGCGACATGAGTATGTTTTCTATGTATAATGGCATGACGATGTATACAGAAGCAATCACTCAATCTTAATAGATTAATAAATAAGATTATTAATCTAATTTTGTCAATTTATTACCTTTTATTTATCCAGTATACAGACTATTGCCAACATCTAGGCCTAGGCGAGAAACAAAACATATAGGCCTAGGCCTAGGCGAGAAACAAAACATATAGGCCTAGGCCTAGGCGAGAAACAAAACATATACTCTTGCAGGTCAACAAGAACATCTCATGGCGGTGTACAACTATTTTTCTCCTTATTCATTTTATTATTTTGTTTTTACCATCTTGCTACTAGTAGTTGTCGCTATCGGAAACAAATATTTACTTGTGTAATATAATTACAATGAATTAATCACAACATTACGCCATTTCATTGTCTGATAATGTGTTTATATTCTGCTTCCACGCATCCATGTAGCGATGTGGAAGTTGTTCCTGAAATAATTACACAAAAGTACAAGTTCCCTTAAAAGATTATCTTCGGTTTTCTGTCGTCTTTTAGCCGTCTTAGTATGTCCCAGCCACCGAAGTCTTTATACATTAGACATGGAAAATGCGTGCATAATAACAATTGCCGTGCCGACTAGCGCGTGCGATTAGAGATCATAACATCTCTATTTTACCATTATTTTTTTCTTATCAGGATCTATTTGTTGCTTGTTTGACATGTCACGATGTCGGACTCTAATATGTTTCATCCCTCTATCAACCTCGATCTCTCTCGCCCTCAATCTTAACCGTTGTAACTATGCTTACTAGCCCTCTTGTCTCATAAAGGCACCAAAAATAATGATAGTTTTATCTAATATTATTTAATAACCCTGGTCACTCATTTTTTTCTCTACAAATCCTCGAACTGCAACTCTGTTGTTGTCCATTGTACTCTAAACATTCTTCTATAGAACCACATCTCTGTTTCCAAGTGTTAGCATAATAACAATAAGAATTAGAATGATGATGAAATAATCCCTTTAGTTGTGAGCAGGTAGTTATTTGACTCATGATGATGATCATGAAATAATCCCTTTAGTTGTGAGCAGGTAGCTCTTGACAGCCCATAGCTTTCCTGACAATAGCATACATTCTTCGCAGTTGTGTAACCAATGTGACACCCTGACTAGACTGACATAAGGTTATCTCAAGTCGTGGTTGTGTAAGAACGGGTTTATGGATGCATGTTTAGTCCCTGAAGGGAGACATTCCAGTGTCCCATGATTACTATATCCTCTCAGGAGTACAGCGCATACTTCTATGCTACCTAATTCATCATTCTTCAGTCAGATCTGTTGGCCCATCCGCAGTGATGGCACACCTATCATTCCACGGACCTGGGAGTCTGTCAGAAAAGAACAAATCTGCAATGTCTGCAGGCTTACATCTTCTTATCTCCCATGGAGATTGTTTGATAAAATGCAAAAGTTAGAAATTGAGACCAGATGTAACAATGATATTTTTTTTCACAGGTAACTGTCAGCCTATCCCTCAGTTTTCCTTAGTTGCCTACTACAACATGCATGGAAATAATACAATGACCCTACTCTTTGCATCCTGAGGTTGAAATCCAGCCCTCGCTTGCCACACATTCGACATTTCTAGATATGCACGGTTACCGTACGAGTTTTGTCACTGACCGTCTCTACTCTATTGAGTTTTTATAAACATATGCCAGGTTGCTGTTTTCAACTTGTCCATGTATCTGCTCCTGATAAAGTCAGGTTGCAGTTTCCCATCTGTCCATGAATCTGCTCCTAATAAAACAATTTGACCAATCATATAAATATATATCTGACTGTGACATCAATCTCCATACACATTGTCAATATCTCTTGTTACAAGTGTTAAAACCAGTTCTTTATACAAGAAATGTTAAAACCTGCCCATCAGTTCTTTATGAAAGAAATTTAAAAAAACAGCGCAGCTTCTGTACACAATAAATGTTTAAACATCACAGAAATTGTTTATGCAAATGTTGAAAACAACAGAAATTGGTTATGCAAATGTTGAAAACAACAGAAATTGGTTATGCAAATGTTAAAAACAACAGAAATTGGTTATGCAAATGTTAAAAACAACAGAAATTGGTTATGCAAATGTTAAAAACATCACAGAAGTATATGTTTTCTCTTTTCAAGAAGTCAACCAATTCGAGAGGTGTTCTGTTTCTAAAAAGAAAATTTCCAAACGGACCACCGTCGGTATCCTAACTCAGTGGTTTGCAAATGGACCATCGGCGGTCTCCTAAACCTAGTGGTTCTGAATCGGTGTCTTATATGGCCTACCACTAGACCGCAGAGATATGTTCGTGAACCAGGACAGAAGCGTATCCGTTGTGCATCAAGGTCTTGTATGAGTAGGGCACACATTAGTCACTATGTGAAATTATTTCAACAAAATATTCCGGTGGTAAAACATATCATAGGATAAAGTTTAAGAACTTTTTTTTATCTTTCTGCTCAGCCGTTCGGGTCATGTGAATAAGAAAGGCTCAAAAGAAGATTTGTTTCACCGCACTCAGTTTTTCCCATATGTAGGTCCACATGCTTTAACAAGTCCTTCTTCTGTACATCATGCGTGTTTCTCGTGACTCTTTATTTGTCATTTTGCGTAAAGGTCTACTCTGTGTTAACAGTCAATGAAAAGTACGGATAAAGTCAAATACGTCACTAATCTGAGCTGATCCGAAATCAATGCATAGGACTTTCCTAGAGAGTGCCTTGTGTTCTCAACAGAGCAAGACACCGTTTGACGAGGGTGTGTCCTATAACTTACAGCACTTAACACCGAAGCTTTTATCGATATCCCCCGCATGTACCTTCTGGAAAAACAACAACAATTGAAGCTAGTTTTGTGTGAGGTTTGGTTCGGGTGTTTGAAAAGGTCGAGAATCACTGCCCAAAACTTTCACGTCTTAACTTCACCGGATAAAGCCGCCGCCCACAGGAAGTGATCAATGTCAGACCAACAATATTTTGGGAGTCATTTCCCTTTGTTCCAGATTTGTATTTCACCGCAGACAAGAAACACTTCGTGCACTTTCTAGGATTCAGTTATCATGGCCTCCCTTCTTGATTGTATTCCCAGCGCTAAATCCTTTTTTCAATTTATCCGCATTATTCGTGACAGAGTTGGTTAGTGGTGAAACAGGATAGCTAGAAGGGTGTGCTTTGTTTTATTCCGGTAATGAGAGAAACATGAGCTGTAAATTATTTATTTTATTGAAGAAAATGGAGTAACGGAGATAATCCGGTGCAGCGGAGACCGTTTGTTATGAAAGTCACGAAGCGAGAGTTTATATGTACGTTTTTCTGGTGTAAACATTTTCCTGGTTAGAAGTTGTGGTTAATCATAGGCAACTTGCGTAGAATTTGTCGGCCACTCATAACTAGGATTATATTCAACATCATCTACAGTTGATGTTGTGAAGAACATGATTTCAGTCTGTTACAGGACGAGGTGGCTTTCACATAAAGTGGATATTAGATATGATGGTAACGATGTTGATGAAGTTCATGTTGTGCATGACTATGATGATGATTCATGACGGTAGTGATGATAATGAAAGAATGATAATGAGCATGATAGAGGATGATGATGATGACGTTGGTAATGAATGAATGATAATGATAGAGGATGATGATAACCGTGCTTGTGATGATAATGTTGATGTTGTCATTGTTATTCTCTATGACACTATCCTGATGCATACACAGATTCGTTGGGCAAGTCATTGTGTACGTACGCCAGACTATCTCCTGCTAAAGATACTTCTCTATGGTGAGCTGGAGAAGTGTACACGATCTCAAGGTGGTCAAAAGAAACGAGGACTCGTTAAATACCTCACTGAAAGCGTGTGAAATAGACTAAGATACATGGCAAAAACATGCACAAAAATAGATCTGCAGGGCGCTCTACAGTCAAAAAGAGCGAATACTCTTGTGGAAAAAAAAGAGAATAAATGCAACAGCTTCAGCAGCGGAGAGTAGCTAGAAAGTCAAGGGTAGACCAAAATCTGCCTACAGTGGCCATTTCATGCCCTAATTTTCCAAGAAATTTACTGTCCACACATCCTTGTCGCATACCGGAGTGTCTATGAAATTTGTCTGAAATCCTAACTATTGTTCTAACTGCACATTGACTCCCTGTGTAACTACTTCTACACAAGTTGATTAGATGTGACACCCCATATTTTGATAGTATTTTCCAAAGTTGTTGTCTGTCTACTCTGTCGAAGGTTTTTTTCTTGGTCGACAAACGCGAAATACAATTCTTGATTGTTTTCAGTTTTTTTTTTTTCCTGCCAGTTGTCCAAGTGTAAATTTTTTTTTATCTGTCCAGCTTTTATTCTTACGGAACTCCATTTGAGTGTCGTTACGCTGTGGTTTGATGAGTGCTGTAATTAGTAATATGGACTAACTGCAGCAAAACTGAAATCCAACATGCGATACTTGGAGCTGTATATCTATTATATCTATGTTTATCTCTGCCACGAAACCGCAAATAGTGCCTCCCTCTTTCCCCCCCCCCTTATCATCTTTTGCTGTGGTGAATTGTGAAATGTATTCTTGATAAAGACCTTGTGATTGTGACGTCGATTTGAATGTGTTATTATGTGTGTGTTTCCAGTGAATGGCAACACTTCATTACCCTGTTTCCAGTTTCGTGTATTCTTGATTCAAGGTTAGAGGCCAGTATCATAGCACACTCAACATTCCCATAAGTGCACCACTCTTCATTCCCATAAGTGCACCACTCTTCATTCCCATAAGTGCACCACTCTTCATTCCCATAAGTGCACCACTCTTCATTCCCATAAGTGCACTACTCAACATTTCCATAAGTGCAACACTCTTCATTCAATTAGCTACAGAAAAGTATGCAGACTCAGTGTCCCGATCAGATGCTGATTATGTGATCCCCAAATCTTTCCAGAGAGAACATACTTTCTCAGATCAGCCCTGATCATTCCCATAACTGTCCGTATCTGTATGTATAGGTTATTACCTCCAACATGTCTTCCCTATGTGGCATATCTATAACTACTTTTATTAGGTTCGCCCTATTCCTCATCAATATTGCGTCATCAATCACATGATTACCCTCCAGTAAGTCTGCTCGTTCGTTACCTCTGACTCCTGCATGACCAGTGCGGTATTTCTGTGTTATACTTTGGATAGCAAACTTGTTCAGAAGCGTCCCCCACTGCTGTCAAAGCCTGAATATGTTAACGTGTAAGTTGCTATTTCAGTCACCAACCAGCAATCAATTGAGCATTGCCATACGACATTACACCTGTATAAAGTCAAATCCCGTTATAACAGCGTGGTCCGACGAAATGTGCACGTAATAACAGAGATATGTAGGCATATATAATAACAGAAATGTGTAGGTGTATGTAATAACAGAAATGTGTAGGTGTATGTAATAGCAGAAATGTGTAGGTGTATGTAATAACAGAAATGTGTAGGTGTAGGTAATAACAGAAATGTGTAGGTGTATGTAATAACAGAAATGTGTAGGTGTATGTAATAGCAGAAATGTGTAGGTGTATGTAATAACAGAAATGTGTAGGTGTATGTAATAACAGAAATGTGTAGGTGTATGTAATAACAGAAATGTGTAGGTGTATGTAATAACAGAAATGTGTTGGTGTATTTAATAGCAGAAATGTGTAAAATTGTTTTACAGAAATGGTGAAATTTGTTATAAAAGGATGCGCTATGGAGGGATTTTGCTGTATTTATTTTTAACTTAATCTGTCAGATATCGTTATACCAGTTTACAGTGATATCATACTTGGATGCAGGACCCTGCGTATCCATATTGATACAAAAGGGAGGGGGTGGCAATTTACCATTGAATATTCCTAACCCCCCCCCCCCCCCACCTTGATTTCCGGGTTTGCTTGAATGTGGTAATCACATACTCCTGTTACATTCAGAAATCAAAATAGACTCAACTTGTCCCGTCAAACTTCAAACAAGGAAACAAATTATAAAACGACGCGTGAGTGTAGTAACAATGCAGACTATTTCTTTTAGCCGTTGATAACTTGTTCCAGTGCAATGCCTTAATGCCTTTGACTTGGTTTATGGAACCAAATATCTATGCATGTTTTCTGTTAGGTTTTATCTGAGTAGAACGTGACTGTGGCTTATAGTAAGCCGGAAGTCTCCTGTGAGTTCCTTGAACAGAAGGAGAAATGTTTAGCGGGAAGTATTCAGATCTCAGAAAATGTCCCACTAGAGCTTGTAAGGTCAATCTAGATAATTTAGTTCCCTTAGCACGGCAGGGAAAAATATCTTGTTTTTTTAAAAATTCTACATACATTCGAGGAAGGAAGAAAACTTACATCTGTTCATTCAGGACGCCCCACGAGTACTCATTCAGGACACACCACGAGTACTCATTCAGGGCACACCACGAGTACTGATTGAGGACGCGCCACGAGTACTCAGTTTTACTGCTAGTTCATGGTGTAGTCGGCAGAACATTTGTAAAATATCTGCGACAATAAAAGTCGGAACTTAGGGGGATTTGCGGGGGGGGGGGGATGTCTAGATTATCTCCGCAAGTCAGAACATGACTTTTGATACTAGGAATTTAGGTACAAGGCTGGAAAAACTCATCCTTTAACAATTATTCACAACTTCATCAAATTTGGTAGAAGAAAACGGGACTTAACACACGAAAAAAAACATGACATTTTTTTGGATAAAACCCCCTCCTTCGTGAAAATGTATCTACGGCCCTGGTGGGTGCACATTGTAGAATAGGTTACTAGAAAATAAACTGTGTTTAGCACATACGATGGTGTGTACTCCAGCCAACCGTGTTTAGCACATACGATGGTGTGTGCTCCAGCCAACCGTGTTTAGCACATACGATGGTGTGTACTCCAGCCAACCGTGTTTAGCACATACGATGGTGTGTTTTCCAGCTAACTGCACACAGTGTTATAGATTTCTGTCCATATTAATGTATTTTGTGTTTCCTGATACAGACAAGTACATACGTACAGGCAGACATACAAACATACACAAATTATTGGTTTTGTGTGTTTTTTTATGAGTTGACGTCACTGCTCTCTGAGCAGCTCATAGCTGATCTGTCTCTTCCAGCAAATAGTAAAGTCTGTATTTGCTCATCGTACCCGTGGCTTGACAGTTAAATACTTTCCTCATTCTTCCTTTTAAATCCCCAGTTTTACCGCTTGCACACGTAATACCACATTCACCCGATGACATCCTAGATGTGTTATCTGTCGCAGTACCCACATATAATAGGCTCTTGCTAAGAAGCCATATGCAGCCTATATTGATAGTCATTCTCGATTCACTGACGACATGCGCATTTATCTCAAATATATCTGCTCTCTCATTTCTGCGAACGACAGTGTGTCCAAGATAATAACTCGCTAGTATGTCCAAGATAGTAAATTTCTAATTTTTTCTTGATTTTTCTCAAGATCTCTTGAGTTTGAAAAACAAATGTATGGATACCAACCTCCATTCATATCGACACCAACCTCCATTCATATCGACATCAACCTCCATTCATATCGACACCAGCCTCCATTCATATCGACACCAGCCTCGATTCATATCGACACCAGCCTCGATTCATATCGACACCAACCTCCATTCATATCGACACCAGCCTCCATTCATATCGACACCAGCCTCCATTCATATCGACACCAGCCTCGATTCATATCGACACCAACCTCCATTCATATCGACACCAGCCTCCATTCATATCGACACCAGCCTCCATTCATATCGACACCAACCTCCATTCATATCGACACCAACCTCCATTCATATCGACACCAGCCTCCATTCATATCGACACCAGCCTCCATTCATATCGACACCAGCCTCGATTCATATCGACACCAGCCTCGATTCATATCGACACCAACCTCCATTCATATCGACACCAGCCTCCATTCATATCGACACCAGCCTCCATTCATATCGACACCAACCTCCATTCATATCGACACCAACCTCCATTCATATCGACACCAACCTCCATTCATATCGACACCAACCTCCATTCATATCGACACCAGCCTCCATTCATATCGACACCAGCCTCGATTCATATCGACACCAGCCTCGATTCATATCGACACCAACCTCCATTCATATCGACACCAGCCTCCATTCATATCGACACCAGCCTCCATTCATATCGACACCAACCTCCATTCATATCGACACCAACCTCCATTCATATCGACACCAACCTGCATTCATATCGACACCAACTTCCACTCGTATCGACACCAACCTCCACTCATATCGACACCAACCTCCACTCATATCGACACCAACCTCCATTCATATCGACACCAACCTCCACTCGTATCGACACCAACCTCCATTCATATCGACACCAACTTCCACTCGTATCGACACCAACCTCCACTCATATCGACACCAACCTCCACTCATATCGACACCAACCTCCACTCATATCGACACCAACCTGCATTCATATCGACACCAACCTCCATTCATATCGACACCACCAGTTTTGAATATTTTGAAGAATTGACAGGTTAATTAAACTACCACATACATTTATTTATTCAATACACATGCACATATACACTCAGAAATGCATTATAAGTATGGATGGATGGATGAATAGGGATGGATAGATGGATGGATGAATGGATTTATAGACAGATATATAGATAGTGTAATGAATACGTGAATGGATTGATAGACAGATATATAGATAGTGTAATGAATACGTGAATGGATTGATAGACAGATATATATATAGTGTAATGAATACCTGAATGGAGGTGGTAAACTTGCTGGAATTACTTTCATATTATTCTTCCTGCTGTATGTACCTAATGGACACGTTCCCTAATGAGATTACGTCCCTTGATAAATACATACCACACACTCAAGTATATGCTACTTACAAATTGACAGGTATCGGGACAAGTCTAAGCGAGAAGAAGGAACAGATATTCGTACCTAACGACTCCATTGTCTGTGCTGCGAACTATGAACGGATTGTGAACTTCGGAATATTTTTCTGATGACATACGCTGTTTAGCATTTAACAACGGTAACATCCCAGGAATTGCTATAACCATTCACAAATTTCACTGGCGCTATTTAGTTGCGCCCTACCATATTTCAGTGATTCTAAAATGTGTCTTATGATAGGAACAAGTAATTCGTTTTATGGAGCTCACTTTGAAAGTTATATATCCGTCGAAGATGGATGTGTCAGGGGACATTGTCGTTAACAAAACTGCGACACAACTGGACTACATCCTGCTGGAAATTGTGTATGAATGTTGCCCTGTTACAAGAGAGATGCAGCGGGAGTTTGAGAATGTTGTCCTGCTACAAGAGAGATGCAGCGGGAGTCTGAGAATGTTGTCCTGCTACAAGAGAGATGCAGTGGGAGTTTGAGAATGTTGTCCTGCTACAAGAGAGATGCAGCGGGAGTTTGAGAATGTTGTCCTGCTACAAGAGAGATGCAGCGGGAGTCTGAGAATGATCGCTAAATAAGAAGAGCATTATATCGGAGCTGACTAAAAGTTTTAGAGCCACGTCTTGTGCAAATAAATTATGAAGGTGGCTCCGTGGTTTACTCATTGAGATACTCTCTAGCGTAGTGGTTAGGCTGTTCGTCTTCTGTTCAAGTGGTCATGTGTTCCAATCCGGCTCTTGTCGTCTTGTTTACAATGTGAATTTTTTCGGAGATCCCTGTTGATTATCGCTTGAAGCTACGGAGTTACGTGCTATGACTGGTACTCTCGACAGGCTGCGTGATGTGTCGTTGAGAGTGACGGAATACATATGGGAAACAGAGTACAGTGAAATCAATCCTCTATGAATTTTGAACCACTTTTTAAATCTTGGTAATAGGAAATATGCTTCTCCTGCTATACGAGAAAGTGAACCCTATGTTGGATAATAACTCTGTGGTTAGGATTAGTGATTTTCTGAATTATCACGGTACAATTTAGGCATCACAAAGAAATTTTCCTGGACATTTCCCCAAAGGATTGTGAATGGAATATGTTGTTAGTTCAAAGAATCACAGTGAAATTATATGTTTGAGGAAATGTAGAAATGGCACCAGAAGAGATCAATGGAGAAAAGAAGATATCATGAAAGAAATAAAAGCTATCTGAATTTAAGACTACAACGAGAGACAGCAAACCAAGTACTTTGGCAAACCGTGAGAATGCTGAAAAACGGAGAAAAATAAGACATTAACATAATTAGCGAATTGCTATTTGCAGATGATCAGGCGTTGATATACAAGGATATATCGGAACTGCAAGAACACATAAACGCAATAAATAACCATTGCGAAACCAACATGAGAATCAATAAACCAAAATAAAAAAACTTGAAGATATGCAGAAACTAATCCCCACTAGAAATATATATAGATGACACAAAACTCAATCAAGTAAAGAAATTTAAGTATCTAGGCAGCGTGTTCTCGAAAGACGGGAGACTAGAGAGAGAAATAGAGACAAGATGCCAGAAAGCACACTCAGTTTTACACCAGCAGCACTGCTGAAACACCAGAACATTGACATGATCTCCAAAAGAAGGTTAATAAACACATTGACAACACTGTGTTACCAATGCCAGACCTGGACCCTGACAGAAAAGCTATAACACAAACTCGCCGTATGCGAAATGGAGTACTTGAGAACAACACTTGGGGTAACAAAAAGAGAAAGAATAAACAATCACACCATAATAAATTTGGTGAAAACAATATCATGCACAGAACACTGCCATGGGAAACTCACTGTCATTAGAAACTCACTTTCATTAGAAACTCACTGTTATTATAAACTCACTGTTATTATTGAGTTTGATTCCGGAGACAGAATTACAGATATAGAAATGTTTCAAGTGAACGAAAGAAGAAAAATACGACAGAGAAATACTAGAACACCAGGACTGGGCTATGTCAGCGACATCATAGTTAGCTAAAGAAAGAAGACTTCGGTTCTTTATGGGGATAGCGGCATACATGATTCATAGGTCAATACAAGACTTTGAGAAACACCAATATTAGGAAACCCACTTTGAGAAACCCTGATTAGAGAAACCCACTTCGAGAAACCAACCCTGGTATTATAATACCACTTTGAGAAACACTAATATTATAAATCCCAGAGCGAACAATCAAGTTCTGACTATTGACTAACGTAACACGTAGAACCCACTCACATGTTGTGCCTTGAAATTCGTACGAATCAGGTCTGTTCTCTCACTATCACAAGAAGCCAAGACTCTGCTTAAAAGAAAGACATCCATCATCTGCACAGCGGGGACAGATAGAGTACGATGATGGCAAGAAATCGTTTGGCAGGCGATTTGACGAAAAATATACCGAAAACTCCGGATCTGTAATGTAAAAATAAACCTCGGAAGTTCTCAGAGTTTCACACCTGGTGTGCAGATTGAAAACAAAAGGCTAAACAAAAACCTAATCGTCTGTTGAGATAGTCGATCATCTAGCACCTGTGTCAGGAGACGAGATAAAGGTCTTCTGTCCAACGCTCAGTGTAAATAATTCCACAGTTGACTACATGGTAATCATATGAACGGGTTTAGTGTATAAAACACGGGGGGATCATGCAGAAATGTCATTTAGATAACGTTAGGCCTGTAAAGTTAAATCTCATCTGTAAATCGCCGAAGTCAGATGTGTCACGCCATTTGGTGTAAATAAAACGGCGACACAACGCATTTCTGTTCTTTGTACTACATCCTACTGGAAATCTTGTAGGACAATGTCCTGATATAAGATCGTTGTCCTGACTAAATCCTACTGGAAATCGTGTAGGACCAATGTCCTGATATAAGATAGTTGTCCTGACTACATCCTACTGGAAATCTTGTAGGATCAATGTCCTGATATAAGATAGTTGTCCTGACTACATCCTACTGGAAATCTTGTAGGATCAATGTCCTGATATAAGATAGTTGTCCTGACTACATCCTACTGGAAATCTTGTAGAACCATTGTTCAACTGTTTATTTTTGCTCACAGATATTCAAATGTGTTTACACATTCCGGTTCTATATTGTCTATTTTGATTATATGTTTATTCTTTGTTTTGTCTCTTGTCATAACTTCTGTTCTCTCTCTCTCTCTCTCTCTCTGTTTAGATGTATTGTGGATCTTGCTATATTTCTCTGTTGCTGTAATTAGTTGTGTGAGTCCATCAGGATGTGTAGAAAGAAGGACTGTGTCATCAGGATGTGTAGAAAGAAGGACTGTGTCATTAGGATGTGTAGAAAGAAGGACTGTGTCATTTGGATGTGTAGAAAGAAGGACTGTGTCATTAGGATGTGTAGAAAGAAGGACTGTGTCATTAGGATGTGTAGAAAGAAGGACTGTGTCATCAGGATGTGTAGAAAGAAGGACTGTGACATCAGGATGTGTAGAAAGAATGACTGTGTCATAAGGATGTGTAGAAAGAAGGACTGTGTCATCAGGATGTGTAGAAAGAAGGACTATGTCATCAGGATGTGTAGAAAGAAGGACTTGTCATCAGGATGTGTAGAAAGAAGGACTGTGTCATTAGGATGTGTAGAAAGAATGACTGTGTCATAAGGATGTGTAGAAAGAAGGACTGTGTCATCAGGATGTGTAGAAAGAAGGACTATGTCATCAGGATGTGTAGAAAGAAGGACTTGTCATCAGGATGTGTAGAAAGAAGGACTGTGTCATTAGGATATTTTATTTCTGGAATCTTGCACTTTATGCTTAACGAGTGAAACTAATTGTTGTCTAGTTCTTTTCTGACATTTCTCAAGATATTATCTCCATTTCTCATGACATATTTCCCGCATAGATTCACCAACATTGTTAGCATCAAATCGTTGCAGAGTGTCGTGTGTTTCAATGTCTGCATATAAAATGATAAATTATGTCATCTACATATAGACACCCCTATAAGTAGGTAGCTACCTCAGACACCCCTATAAGTAGGTAGCTAATCTCAAAGTAGAGTATATCTCTGAGAGTTGAAGTATTCTGGGTATACAAGTCTGGGAGACAATCCAATGCACATAGGAAACACATGCTTCATTGCTCATAATTTCTTTGGATTCAAACAAACAAGAAATTGCCGTTATGTATTATGTTATTAACATAAATTGTGTTGGGACTATCTTAACTCTCTTTCTCTCTATCTCTTTCTCTCTATCTCTTTCTCCATCTGTTTCGTGCTGAAATTTTTTTTTAAAAAGACCTCATGATGAATACCTCATTATGAATACCTCATCATGAATACCTCATCATGAATACCTCATCATGAATACCTCATCATGAATACCTCATCATGAATACCTCATCATGAATACCTCATTATAAGGGACCTTTTTTAAAATCTCAGCACGAAACAGATACACCTGCTTTCAACAGCGGGACTTTAGTCCAATTTGATTATATATAAAGAGCATTTTAGCTATCAGAAATAATGGAAGTCGTGGTTCACCTAACTACAACCTCCTAGGTATACAGAGCTAACTTATGCACTAAATGCTTACAGATTATATCTACCTAAGTAAGTTACTAGTCAATGCATTGTCTTTGTCTATCGCATGCAGTTTACAGATTGTCTTTTTTTCTCGGTGCATGCCGTGTGACGTCATGACGTGTGACGTCATGCCGTGTGACGTCATGCCGTGTGACGTCATGCCGTGTGACGTTGGTTATCATCTTTCCATAGCCTCTTATTTCGTGTGATGTTAATTATGTCTGATACTGATGTTCTCCCATGCCAATATGCCAGGTTGTCAAGCATCTTCTCTCTTGGTCTTCCACTACCTCTTTTGCTCTTCAACTTGGCTGTTGTTACAATGTGTTTCACCTTTCCTCTTCTCATAATTTGTCCAAAAACTGTGGACTGTCTCTTTATGTGCGGGTAACCAACTCTATTTTTGAAATCACTTATTTCAAGATTATCTTCATTAATAGTGTTCTTAATATTCTTCTATAAAACCACATCTCAGATGCCTCAACATCATTTTTCACTCTTCTACTGAGCGTCCAAGACTAACTTGCATACATCAGAATTGATTCGTTATAACGTTTAAGTACTCTCTTTCTCACCTCAATTGGAAAATATATATTACGTAGGATGGTCTTCATCTTGTGAAATGTTGCCTTTGTCTGGGGTAATTCTACATTTGACTTCTTGAATACATCTTTCATCTCATGTTATTAATGCACTTTAATATATGAATATGTTGACTTGCTTCAGACTGATTCCATCTACTTTGATGTTGCAAAATGGAGGACATTTATTCCATGATATTACCATTACTTCAGTTTCTCTACTATTCAGACTAAACCCTTTGTTTTGACTTTCTTTAGATTATCTAAATTAAATAATAGTCAATGAAATGTATTTGTCTATCGCATCCTGTTTACAGATTGTCTCTACCTAACTAAATAAAATTCTAGTCAATGAATTGTCTTTGTCTATCGCATCCTGTTTACAGATTCAATTGACCGATCTATTTTCACATTTCTTTGCACATTGCCAGAGATTTGAGTTTATTATCTTAATCATTTATTATCTTATTATCCCCCTTTGTTCCTTTCAGTTTTCTTCTTTCAAATACTATTGACCAATCAGAGTGTGTGTAGAGGTATAAGTTTCAGTGGTAGATTCAAACAGCGATACTAACTTCCACCCCTCGGCGCTTGAGTTTATCAGGGAAGGTGATCAACCACTTGCTCGGCTTATAGATGATATTTAACTTTGTTTATCATTTCTTCGTTTGTGCGTTTAAACATTTTACCACTATGTCAGACATTTGTGCTTTATGTGATTTTACCACTATGTCAGACATTTGTGCTTTATGTGATTTTACCACTATGTCAGACATTTGTGCTTTATGTGATTTTACCACTATGTCAGACATTTGTCCTTTATGTGATTTTAATTCCCTCCCAATTTAAATTTTTTTTCTGTTTTCAGTGTCTTTCACGCAATGTCTGTCATATATAAAACATATGTTCCATTTTGATGTGCGTTTTTACTAGTCAGATAAGGTCTTCATTATTGTTATATACATCCAATTTGGAATATGCATTTACATGAATTTCCAGAGCTGTGTGTAATGAATTGAAAAATTGCCATGAACTTCCAGAGATGTTTGTGGTGAATTGAATAATTTTATAACTGTTTGTAGTGGATTGGAGAATTTCCATGAATTTTCAGAGCTGTTTGTAGTGAATTAGAGAATTTATCCTGAGCCGAGATGAAAGAATAATTATGACAATCACAACACTACTAAACCTCCGAGAAGCTCTATAAGACAGATTCCACTAGCTTTGCCCAATTATAGCACTTTTCACTAGCTTTGCGCAAATATCACATTTGACTATCATTGCCCAGCTATCGCACGTACCACTAGTTTTGCCCGAGTATAGCAAGGATCGCTAGCTTTGCCCGAGTATAGCACGTTCCACTAGCTATGCCCGAGTATTGCAAGGTTCACTAGCTTTGCCCGAGTATTGCAAGGTTCACTAGCTTTGCCCGAGTATTGCAAGGTTCATTAGATTTGCCCGAGTATAGCACGTTCCACTAGTTTTGCCCGAGTATAGCACGTACCACTAGTTTTGCCCGATTATAGCAAGGATCACTAGCTTTGTCCAAGTATAGCACGTTCCACTAGTTTTGCCCGAGTATTGCAAGGCTCACTAGCTTTGCCCGAGTATTGCAAGGTTCACTAGCTTTGCCCGAGTATTGCAAGGTTCACTAGCTTTGCCCGAGTATAGCACGTTCCACTAGTTTTGCCCGAGTATACATATTTCATCCGCTTTGCCAGTCTATAGGAAGTTTCACTAACGTTGCCAAACTATAGCACGTTTTACTAGCTTCTTTCAACTATACTCCTTTAACTAGCTTTACTCAACTATAGCACGGTTCACTAGCTTTACCCAACGGTCGCAATTTCACTAGCTTTACCCAACTGTCGCACATTTTACTAGCTGTGTTCAACTTCCAAATGATGTATCTCAGCAAATATATAATGCAAATAATTGAAATGTTAAGTTATCAATTTGAAATATTATATACATACGAATTACATCCTAGAGAAAAAGTTCGGTTAAACCATTGGAAATTTCTAGGCAGAATATTCCCGTAGGTTGCCATTACTTTCGGGAAGGAACAACCGTTAATCGAGCACCGTAAAGAGAACACATTCGTTCTAGTCGGCCATTTTGGCGGAAGCCAAACAGCGGCAAAGAAGATCAACGCCTTCGAGCTGAAATGCTACAGAAAGATACTTAGAATATCATGGAAGGATAAAATCAGAAACTCAGATATTATAAAAACACTGAATATTCCAGAGTGTTGGTTACTAAACACAATAACAAAAAGAAAACTACGCCTGTTTGGTCATATAAAGAGACATAACTGTTTAGAAAGACAAATAATGGAGGGAAGAGTACCTGGGAAGAGGAGAAGGGGCAGACCAAGAAGACGATGGACTGACGACATTAAAGATAATATGAATATATCGCTAGAAAATGCAAGCCACATCGCCCAAGACAGAGAGAGGTTCAGAGAGTTCATTGGGAAGACAACGTTCTGGAAGGAATACGTCACATGACACGAATTACATTTCTCATTAAAATGCAGCAATTGGTTTTAGTTTTTGTTTATTTGCGATATACATATCAAAAGTCTACTTGCCAAATCATATCATCCACACATTTTAAAATATGTTTAGTAATTATAAAATCTCATTTATATATGTTTGGTGTATCATACACTTGGCTGGATTAAAGTGTGAAATTGCACTGTTTTGTGCTCTTGAATACATGACAGTCGGTATTTAAGGTTGTATCCGGTGTAATGTCTGAATTGGTAAAATTTCTTTTCTTGGTACACAATAATTAGTATGCCGACAAAGGTCAAAGACTTTCCTTCGTTTCTAAAAAAAAGGGCATGATATACAAATATAAAGTATATCTTTATTGCATCTGCCTAGTTTATCACCATAGGCAAAAAAACGAACATTAATACGTTAGAAGGTTAGTCAATGATTAAATTTGTTTGAAGGCAAAATTAGTAAAGAGTGCTATAATTTATCTGTCTGAGGAAAAAACCAGTAAAGAGTGCTATAATTTAATTTATCTGTTTGAGGGAATAGCTAGTGAAGGGTGCTATAATTTATCTGTTTGAGGGCAAAGCTAGTGAAGAGTGCTATAATTTATCTGTTCTCGATATCCTTAATTTTATATGTAATGTTATGTATAATATTTATTATATAATCAATATAATAATTATTATAAATATAAATATGGATCTCCCTGGTGCATTTGTTCCTTCTCATATTCCCATATGATCTCTCATGAAGCAGGACAATGTTATTACAAGATGTCCAGCAGGATGTAATCCAGAGAACGGAAATGCGTTGTGTTGCCATTTTATTCCCGCTAAAGGTTCGATATATCCAACTTTTACGTTAGTAATATGTTGAGTATTTTAGCGGACAGCGGAGCACTTACAGGATTGTCCCTTGGGCCGTGATGATGACTTCAAGTCAGGAATCAATAATACATTCACCGGTAAACTAAATTTTTGCATATGGCCTTACAATGATTAAGACTATATAGAAGACCATAACAACAGTATACTAACAACAAATTGTTTGATGTCAAAATTCTACTCCAAAACAGACCCGGGCAAGCAATCATGTGAAACATGGGGGCTATGCGTTTTGACAATTGAAATAATTTAACACTCTCATAGTTAATGTGAAATTTTGCATGGTCTGTCACCATGGCCAAGTCTGTAGAAATGTAAAATGTAATCATATATAATTTGTGTCAATGCTTTGTCCATCTAACCATATAGTTGCATTTTTATATTTACATAACACACACAAATATAGGCATGAGTACACACAAATAGAGACATACATAGACACATAAATACAGACAAACACATACACAAATACATACATACACACACAAAAGGCTTCACAAATTGTGGCTGACTTTTATTCTAGATTGTGAGTAGTTATAAAATCAATAAATGCCAATACAACAGAGTCCTTATTGATCGACTTTATTCACGATATCATATTTCAGATATTAATATACATAATATACAATACAAGAAAACAAGGCAAGATTTATATACAATGCAACCAATATATGAATTATGCATTGCTAATCCGTATTTGTATACAAGATATGTGCTGTGTTAACCAATGGTAAGCATGCCCGTTGACAGATCCACTAGGGAAAACGTTGACTGTGTGTGAAATTAGATGTTTGAGGAAAGCTATCATTTTCGACAGTTTAAAGGAGAATTGTAATGGCGAAAAGTACTTTCAATCTGGACTGTGCGGAAGGCATTCTCGGTTTGATGCAAGTCTTCGAAATGTTGCCTCCTTAAATGTTTTTTCTTGGAAATGCTGCCCCCTTAAATCGTTTTTCTTCGAAATTCAGACCATTACAATGCATTTTGAATGGTGCCGCCTGATGAGACCACCTCTCTGCACGGCCCATCTTTCAATGACATGGGGGAAATATTGAAATCTAAACAAATTACAAACAAGCTAAATATAAGAATTATAAAATGTTGCATGTATTCTATATCGATGTATGGATCACAAACATGGACAACGAACAAACAATTAGAAGGCAGAATTGATGCATTTGAGATGTGGCTATATAGAAGAATAGGGAGACCATCATGGAAGTGAAATAAAACAAACAAAGAGCTTCTAACAAAACTTTGTGTGAAGACAGAATTATTGAGGGAAATAACGATCAAAGAAATACATTATTTTGAACATATTTAAAGACATGACACCTTGGTGAATAACTTATTTGAGTTAAGAGTCCAGGGGGATAGAAGAGGTTGGTTTCGTGCTCAAAAGATCGCAGGTTCGAATCCCGCCCGAAACGTCTTGTTAATAGTGAATGTTTTTGGAGATCCCCGACGATTATCATCATTGAAGCTACGGAGTTACGTGCTATGAGTGATACTCCCATCGTTAAGCGGGATGGAATAGATATGGGATAACCTGAGTACATTTTAATCATTCCTCTATGGTATTTTGAGCTATTTTTAAGTAGGAAACTAGAAGTTTAATAGATGTGGTTCTTCGGAAGAGTGCTGAGAATCCAAAGGACAGTTTCACAAACTAATGAACAATCTAATGAACACATGAACAAATTAATGAACATATGAACACATTAATGAACACATTAATGAACACATGAACAAACTAATGGAAAATGAATAATCAAGTAACGAGGGAAAGTTTATTAGCAACATTAAGAACAATATATATTTAGTGACCACATCATAAGAAAAGTAGGGTTGGAATAAATTGTAACAACAGGAAAATTGCCGGAGATCGGCTAGAGGACGTCAACGAGAGAAGTTGCTGGGTAATTTGACAAAAGATAGCATGACATGCTAAGGAATCCGTAGTGAAGCCGATGCAAAGCATCAGTTGGTGGATATAATATCGTAGAGATGTATGTCGCTCGGCACGGCACATAATAATTTCTGGAGATAATATAAACAGATGGGAATCGTTTAAAACATGAGTGGGGTTTAAAACATGGGTGTGCTTCAAAACATGGGTGGGCTTCAAAATATGGGTGGGCTTCAAAACAATCAAGTTCTGCTCATGATAGCTTCAACAGAGAACTTGAGGATTGGTCCTTTTCTCAGATTTCTCTCGTGATATTTTTCTGTAACTTGCTTTGAAGTAACGACTGGAAAAGAAAGTTTATCGATGTCTTCATTGTTACAGTAGACGTTTACTGGCTTTTCCAGGAGAGATGAAATTTCAGGAGTTTCAATGTCTTCAAATCGTGAAGCTTTAATATGATTGCTGTGTGGATGAAAGTCAACTTTTGAAATGTCTGATGCAACTCCCCAAGATGATGGAGATAAAGATGCATCAAGTCCTTGATCCAGATCTGATGATGATAGCGACGTTGATGACGAAGACGGTGATGACATGCCAGGGGCTGTTAATGAAGTACGTGAAGAGATTGGAGATGTCAGATCTCGTCCAGTATGACTTAGAGAACTCGAAGGTAAAGCTAGTTGAACTAACGAATCAGACCTGCGATCGTTCGAATGACCAAATCTTGAGGAATTAGTTGATTTTCTGATGTCTTGAGACTGTACGCAAGCGGTGATGCTTAAGTCCTCACCTTTTTCGGAGTGATGTAGACTTGAGTTAGTTCGAATAGATTGATTTAAGAGGACTGGACCGGTAAACACCAAAGGGTAAATGCCAAAGAACTTAGTTGGACTGGAGGGATCGGATACAGGGAATAGTAATGGGGATGTCCCTGGCACTTGAGTAGAAGGAAAACTGTGAGAAGTAGTCAATGAGTGGGCCGCTGATGTTCCAGATTGACTGATGTTTGATCTAAGGGCAGCTGCAAGTGGGGACGTTGCTTTAATTCCTGATGCGAGTTGTTCAATCGCTCTTTCTATGTTGCCTCCACAACCTTGCCAAACTAGTTCCAGAAGGTGTGGGTTGTGGGTGGGAAAAACTCGCTGTAAGAAATCTCTGGGGGCTATGCTTCCAAGCAACATCTTTGACTGTGCAATATCAAATTTCGTTTGACATTGCTGCAAGCTTCTTTCCATTAAAGCTTTTCGCTGCGCTTGTTGAAACGCTAATTGCTGATGACTTATTTCTGACTGTCGTTCTCGCTCCAGCATGACCATCTCCAGCTCCTTGTCCGCAAAGCATCGCCTCTTGCGCATGCGCTCATTCAGAAATGGTGACATTGACTTGACGATTTCTGGAGGCGGGAGAGAATGCAGACGAGAGCGATAATCTGAAAGAAAACAAATTGTAAAATTAGTTATTGAACTATATATTAACATTAGATATTAACATAATATATTAACATAAGATAAACGCAATCAATTATTATATATTCCTAGACTTATGAAGCATAAACCTTCAACAAATATCTTTCATTTTGTGTCCGTCTTCTTGTCTGTTTGTGCTCAAACTCCTGCAAAGTATCAGAATGTAGTCCAGAGAAAGGAATGCGTTCTGTCATGCTTTACGGCCTTGCTGCGATGTCTGTGCCTTCTAGTCAAACACATCTGACTTGGCATGGCTTCATATCTCTGATAAATAGAATACAACAGCCAAATTTACCTTCCCCCCTCCCTCCAAATAACCTCACTAGTGACCTCTTGCTTCAAGCATGACGGGTAACAGTGTCTCTATTCTTTGCTCCCACTTTTGGGCTCGACAAAAAAATAGCTACATCCTGACCTGCCATGCATGTTGTAAATGGCGATATTCTAACCCGAGCAATTGCTTTGAGTTCTTTCTCGTTATTGTCAAGACAAGTTACTCTTCTTCTATCTATGAGTGTCACGTTTAGGAGACCTTCCTCTGTCTATAAGTGTCACGTTTAGGAGACCTTCCTCTGTCTATAAGTGTCACGTTTAGGAGACCTTCCTCTGTCTATAAGTGTCACGTTTAGGAGACCTTCCTCTGTCTATAAGTGTCACGTTTAGGAGACCTTCCTCTGTCTATAAGTGTCACGTTTAGGAGACCTTCCTCTGTCTATGAGTGTCACGTTTAGGAGACCTTCCTCTGTCTATAAGTGTCACGTTTAGGAGACCTTCCTCTGTCTATGAGTGTCACGTTTAGGAGACCTTCCTCTGTCTATAAGTGTCACGTTTAGGAGACCTTCCTCTGTCTATAAGTGTCACGTTTA